>OMNN01062825.1:0-17281 GCA_900302755.1 Chromis chromis | reverse complement strand
CACCTAAACACCGGCTCCAGGTTCTAAAAACTGGTGCTTATCAAGCACCAACTCTTTGCTGGGCCAGAGCTAAGAACTGAGTACGTCAGGGGCTGGGGGCGGGGTTATCGTGACCAACGATCAGCGGTGGAAAGGGACACACAAGCGGTAATTAATGTCCTTTTTCTTCAGGATGTCCCTGGTCCGATCGCAGATGTATTGGAATGACTCCCGGGACACACAGAAGTTTTGCACAAACTGTTGCGCTGAAATCCGGTACAATTGTGTCCCACCAGTAGCGCGATCGTGGATGTGTCCAGGCAACAGGTGACCTCCGCCTCACAAACAGCCTTAAGACCATCTATAAAGATGAACATAGATATTATCATCAACTTATTGAGTTTGTTTAACTGCCATGTAATCGATGCAAGCACAGTTGTTTTGCGGTGACGCAATGGCGTGGCTCCAACTTGGCTCCTTGCCAATGGAAAAGCAAACAGGTTCTTAGGAGGAACGAGATTTAAACCAACTAAGCACCAGAACTAGCACCAGCACTGAACTAGCACCTGGTTCTTCTTAGTGGAAAAGGGGTAAATGTGAACAAAGCCATAACTGCAATTTCAATTGACATAAAGACTGCATGTATGGAATCACCGGTCAAATCTCATAAAACTAAAGTTTAACCCTCTGAGCCCCAAGCACTTTTGGGGCAAACTTAAAATGTCTTCTGCACAGTATGACACAGTTATAATTTAATATT
The DNA here is from genome assembly GCA_900302755.1 of Chromis chromis. Taxonomy (NCBI): domain Eukaryota; kingdom Metazoa; phylum Chordata; class Actinopteri; family Pomacentridae; genus Chromis; species Chromis chromis. Next base: position 16,542 of record OMNN01062825.1, on the reverse strand, counting down.
ACCAATAATGGGAAAAAAGGTCATTCTACATGCTGGTTTTTGTGCAGAATTACAAATGGTGACTCAACATTCTACAGATTTTATTACTTACAATTTTAATTTCTTTCCAGTTGTCTCCAACCAGCTCTGTATACATAGCCTGCAGTTTAGCCCAGTTCAGCCGGAAAGACCCAAAATATTTGTATGACAGTTGGTCACAATTAAGTTATGATTATCTTTTGCATCGAATTGTGCAGAATGTTTTGTTTTGTACAGACTGGTTAGTCACAGTTTATTTTTGATTTATTTTTAAATGAGACATGTAAAATAAAGTCATTTGGATGGAATATCATGATTTTAAGATAGCATACCTTTCCAACCCACTGGTGGCTTTTGTGGTTCACAGGGTTTAAAAAGTGTTGTTTTGCACACAGACCATACTTCTACTATGCATGCACACGGTTTCACAACATGTCAGTGTGACAACACAATTGAAAAATGGTCATTCTGCGACCATTTTTTGAGAGTGTGCAAGTAAAAATTTTCACATGGTCGCATTGTGTGAGTGTATGCATGATGATCATTAGGCTGAACACGTAGCTACTGCATTAGCTATCGTGGTTGGAAGAAGTCCTAGCCTATAGCTTACTATTTTAAGGGTAAGCTCTTAAATCCTGACTCATTTGATGATGAGAGTGCAAGCGACGGCAGAGAGATTTTGACTGAGTCATTGAAGAAGACAAAGTAGCCAACTACATTCAAACAAGTCATGTGCTGGTGCTACCAACTGAGAAAGTTGGTAGCACCAGTGCTGCCAGTGGAAAAGTTAGTCTGAAACCCTATACAGCCATATCTGATGTTACAAAATCCCCCCAAGTGGTGAATCTCTCTCTTATAACAAGCTCTGCCTTGGTTCAATGTGTTAGCATGCTAAGATTAGTACTAAACACAAAGAGCAGCTAGTAGAAATGTGACTAGCTTTGAAGGTGTTGATCAGAAACACAATGGCAGTCCATCCAGTTGCTGTTGAAACACTTCAAACCAGACCAAAGCTGTCTGAATGACAGACCGACTGACTGACTGACTGACATCACCACCCATAAAGTCACTACCTTGGCTGAAAATCCCATCATGCCCTGCTCTGTGTGTGATTGCGGATGTCTGCTATCTAGTCTGTGAGTGTGGAACCATCACAAATATTTGCAGGGCCTCCCTCGCTCTCTCTCTGCTCTCTCCTGGAGCAGCAGGGTGGCTGCCAGGAATTGGACAGAGGGTCAGGGGTATGTTCACCCCCCGCGTCAAGCCCCCCCCCGCCATCCTAATCACCAGCCTTCTTCCTGCCCCTCTGCTCTATCGGCCCCCAGACAGATAGCTTGGGAGATGGAGGAGGAGGGAGGGAGGGAGGGAGGAGGGTGCTGAGGGTCACGGCCTTATCGGTGCAGTCACTTGGCCAAAGAGTGTGTGTGTGTGTGTGTGTGCTCCATGTGTGGGCGTATGCGTGTGTGTGTGTGTGTGTGTTTCACGCTGTAGCACTTCTTCCCCTTTTTTGTGTGTCAGAGAGAATTTTTTCTTAATTTTTGCGGATGAGGCAGGCGCTGCAAAAATGTTTTTTTCGGTGTGTGTCCGTGTGCGGATATATTTGTGTGCGTGTTCATGTGGAGCCAGAGAGCGAGTGTGGGCGTTAAAGAGGCAAAGGTCAAGGTTTGAGAGGTTCACTTGGCTGAGGCTTGTTCCCTCTAAACCCCCACCAGTCAAATATGCTGCGGTTAACAAAGTGAAGCTGTCTATCTAAACACTATCTCCTAAACAATTGCAATAGCAGCCCAGATTTTTGAAGAAGGCATATAAATATACAATATATCATGTTTTACAAGTTCAGGAGTGCAGGAGGAAGAGGAAAACTGAGCGCAAACTGACATGAATATTAGTTTAATAATCACTAGAGCAATTTCTGTTTCTCATTTGACCAAACAATCATGTCTTCAAGAAACAAAAATGCATTTTTTTGGAGGTTTGGGTTGAGCTGAGCAAAGTACTTTGTGCCCACTAATAACTGTCCATCAATCTTTTTGTCGTGATATAATACAGCCTGTCACTTGCTCTTGTTAAAAAAACATTAACATACTGTATTGTAACATTATCAGGCTGCTTCTGCTATGAGCCTCCACCACGCTTTGGCTTTAGAAGTCTTAACTGACAAGGGCGGCAGGCCAAGCTAAACGAGTTATGCTCTTAGTTTACTGAATGTGAATATCCCAGGAGGGTTTTCACAAAGTGGAGAGCTTTACTTTTGTTGGAAGGTTCTATTGTTATGACATTTTTGACCCTGTTCCTGATTAGTCTCTTAAGGGTTTGAATTCTGGCGAAGGTTTCTTGCTCTTTTTCCTCGTTCAAAATGTCTCTGAAAACACTGGCATGCGGCCTAGCCGACCGCGATGCTGAATCTTTCGGCTCAGAAGATGGTGTTTCAGCCACATCCTGACAACAAACAAAATAACTTGTGTTGAGGTTAGAGGATTCTTGCAGCGTATAGTCCTTATAGCTTCCATAAATCTCGCTTTGGATTATGTGCACATGTAAAAAAAAAAGGGTCAAGATGAGACTTGTTTTGGGGCTGCATGCATCGACTCAGATTTTCCGAGGTGGAACATAGATGTCAGTCACAGTAAGAGGCATCCAATGAAGTAAAAGTGACTGCGTGCATCACCGCTGAGTCATCAAAGAAAGCACAGAAAAGTACAAATCAACTCAGATTTCCTCTTTGCATGTTTTATGATTAACTTGCTCCATTTTGTTGCGTATTACTTTCACTTGTCTAATGTTATTAAAATGAATGATTCTATAAAGAGATCACTGACACGCAAAACAATGAATTTTAATTATTTGAGATTGCCGAATATTATTTTAAATGCTGATTCATGCAAAGGGGGTTTGATGAGTACCTATTACAACACCTTGTCAAGAGAAAAAAAAACAGTCCTGCTTTTGAGTTCCTGTGGCTGTCTTCTCTTTACTTAACGGCTACAGTTGAGAAACAGAGATTTATGCTCAATATATTCGGGAGTCTCAGCGGTAGTTACTGCGGGATTGGAGAGCATAACACATTTGCTTTCCCCTCTAACATTCCCCTTTGCTGGACTGAGAAGAGGCTTATTTGGCTGTTCTTGTAGGTTCCCAAGGCTTCTAATTCCTAAAAGAGTAACGAAATTATTAGACTTTAACCCAATTTAAAGTACTCTGTTTGAGAGAAATTGTTTGCTCTCTTGCGTTTCTTTCCAAGAGTGACATGATGAGATTAATATCAAATTCAAAGTCCATGTCTTAAGCTTAGAGCTGGTAATAGGACATGGTCAGCCTAGGTTAGCATAATGATCAGAAGCAGGGGAAACAGTTAACCTAGCAGTGTCCAAAGTGAAACAAATATGAGTAATTTAATCAATACATAAACAATGTTATGACAAACAATAGCTTCTTTATCTGGCCTGCACACCTTCTCCAGTAAACAGTGGGCAGTTGCCCTTACAGACTGCATATAAAAGATGGAGGTGTCAACCATTGGTTTGTGGACTAATGTTTGGAAGCTTCAAGTTTGGAATTTGACTGTTGCCATCTTGGCCTTTAAAAACCGGATGTGACAAGTGAGGAGTGGAGCTGACTAAGAAATCAAGGACATGACTTCAGTTACAACATAGCCAGACCTTAAGGCATACCCTGCCTTATTGAGGCTCAGGTGGTAGAGCGGGTTGTCCACTGATCGCAAGGTTGGTGGTTCGATCCCTGGCCTCTCCACATGCCGAAGAGTCCTTGGGCAAGACACTGAACCCCAAGTTGCTCCCAATGGCAGGCAGGCACCTTGTATGGAAGCTCTGTTGCCATTGGTGTGTGAATGTGTGAATGTGAAACACATTGTAAAGCGCTTTGAGTACCACTAGAAAGGCGCTATATAAGTGCAGACCATTTACCATTGTCTGCTTTTTCTAAATCAGGCCACAATTTACAAAATGAACATCATGCTGTTGTGAAGGAGATATAAAACTAGTGATTGAGACCATAAACTTATGAGAGAACTTGTTTACTGAGGTAATAAACCAAATGAGAGGTCGAGTCATTTTCTTATAGACTTCTATACAATTCGACTTCTTTTTGCAACCAGAGGAGTCTCCCCCTGCTGGTTGGTGAAAACAAGGCAGATTTATGCCACCTTCTCATTGCCTCTACATTTAAGACCTGGAACCTACACCCATCTTTTATATACAGTCTATGGTTGCCATTGTTTCATGTCCTAATGCTAAGCTAGGCTAAGCACGACCTAACTTGATAAGGAATAGTTAGTGCTAGATTTTCAAAAATATGCTCATTATCATTCTTGCCAAAAGTTGTATGAGAAGATCAGCACCATATGTATGTCTTTATTGTTAAGGTAAACCTGCAGCTAGCAGTTAGCTTAGCTTAGCACAAAGACTGTAATTGGAGGAAAAGCCAAACTGGCTCCACTGGTTGCTTGAAAACCCTCACAGTGACAACAAAGCTCCTGTATGTTGGCCTTAGAAATAGTCCTGCACGTAACTCCTTATGAAACCACAACATGTTGTTTTTACACTTCAGTTTTAGCATAGATTGAATAAACAAGATATAAAACGTGTTCATTAGTGAGAGGTGTTCTGGTGGGTTTGTTGCTGTCTTCCCTTGTTTCTAGCCTTCTTGCTAAACAAACAATCATCTCCCGTCACTCTCTGGGCAGAAAGCCAAAAAGCATAGCTCCCCAAAAATGTTGACCTAGTCCTTAAGATTGGAACCTCTTTGCTCCAGTAGAGTCCATACTTACAGAGTCTAAATATCTTTTCATACCAGAGGAATACCTCACAATACACGAGGAATGATTTGAATTTTACATTGAACTTGGCCTAAAGTACACTGACTTACAGTGACGTCTTTGCCTAATAAGTACAATAGTAAAGCAATTAGTAAACATAAACCTAAATCTAAGGGTTGTTTCTCAAAGAGTACTATAATTTAGAGCTAAGATAACTCTCCATGATGTCCTTTCCAGGCTGCCGTAGAGGTCAATTCATCAACATTTTTCTCAGTAGCAGTAAAATGTTATTATACAATGTGTTTCATATAACGAAAAGCAAAATATGTGGTCGGATGCCCACAACTATGGGATTTCACTTCATCTAAACCCATTCATGTATATCAATTCCAGAAATTCCCTTCAGACAATGTCACATGTTTTCCAGGGGACAATTTCCAAGCATAAATAAAGTTGCTTTTTCACTTTTCCTTAACATAATGCATTCGACATATTTTCAGAGCTCACGGTCAGCTCTGCTTTTTTAATCAAAGTACAATACCCTGACGCAAATGCTGATTTTAAAAGATGGCGACAAGAAACAAAGCCAAGACGGCCCAGACCGGGGCTCATATAACTTTTTATGAAAAGGCTTCCCTCTAGTGAAAACAAGAATCTGCAGTGCGCAATCCTCAACAGGAGGATTGGAAAAGTGCAATGGTTGCAGAGCTGATGTATCTCCTGAGTTAGCAGAGGAAACATGTTGCTTTTTGCATCTATCAGGCCTTGTTGTTACTGCTGATAAACATAATGGATTTATGGGTCCATGCCTGTGAAAACTCATAAGCTGTAAAAAATACACCTTGTGGATTGCTTGCTCTTCATTATAAATTGGGGGTGCTATCAGCTATCATCATAAAGGCTTTCATTAAAACCATAAGCCATGGATTGTTTCTAAAGGCAGACGTGACAGAGCCACTGTGGTATAAGTCAATCAATCACGCTGCTTTTTTTCCCCGGCCAATGTCATATACAGGCTATGACAGAGCTGCCAAATAGCGTGTCTGTGCAGTTCTCACCCCACGCACGTTTGGCAGCTTGAACTCACCGCGAACCGTTCAAGCCCGGGAAAGGGGAAACGTCTTTCCTCATGCCTCTGATTCGCCTCTCTTTCAAAAGAGTCGGCTTGCAAAACAGGCGCTTCAGCTCCCCTGACAGTCTGCAAACTTATCACCCTGTCATTTCTTTTTTTTCTTCATAAAAGCAGTCAGGCCCTGTGATGTCTCGGGACCTCATTGTAATGACAGTCATGTGATAAAGGTGGGAGGCTTTGAACAGAGGGCGTGAGGAGAGTAAAGGCGTGCCTCTCTCTCGGACTCATCGTCCTTTCCATTTGTCAGACTGTCTGCCCTTGTCCACCCCTGGGTTTTCCCATGTGGCCCGGATAGCAAGACAGATGGACATAACGGACGGATGGATAGACAGGGACGCCCTTCTCTCCTGTGAACTCAGACTCACACGAGCCAGAGATGATTAATTTGTGATTTCTACTCTTGTGATGTTCACTGAGGGAATACGATTTTATCAAGTGGCTCTGATTGTTGCTAGGCTCGAAAAGACGAGTTTGTTTACTGCAGTAAATGGACTTATGTGGCGTGCCAAAGTCTGATTTCCTGTCCCCGTCTGGCACCCAGCCCATCCTTCACATCCAACATTCATCAGCTTTTCTGTCTGCTCACCAGTCTTACATTTGATCCTCGACCAAATGTCTCGACCCACCTACCTATGTCTGTCGCGGCTTCTCACTTTGCTCATTTCAGAAAGTTTCACCACCCTCTGGCTGCATCAAATGACTCGGAGTCAAATGGCTGGGTAATCAGGAAACTCAAACTGCGCTTCGTTAATTGGTTCATTTCCCCCCATCGTTTTGTTTTCACCCTTCAAATCTACAGATAGAAATAATTTCCCTGCTTTTGTATCATCTATTTTTATAAAAAAGTGCTAGTAGTGCTTCGGCTTAACGGGATAAGCCGGATGTGATAATTGCCTAGACCTCAGAACAAAACTTGTTCATTTCACCATTTCAGCTTAGCACTCGAAAGAAAGGAATTATGAGACTTTACTGTTGATTGGTGCAACACCAGCCTTTAACCAAATACGACGAGCAGGGACAACACAGATGGGGTGATGTATTACTGAGTGGCGTTTCCACACGGGGACGAGGATTTTTCTTTCTTTCTAACTCGATCTCTCTTTCATTCTGAGCCATGAGCTTAAGCAGTCAAGTGAGTGGATTTATAGACCTGAGGCTTATGGCTTAGTCATGATTGCTTGAATTGGCTCTGCCTCTGTTAAAATAAATGGTTTTTAGTCCTAATGAGAGAACAGGACATGGGGGAAGATGGAAGATGATGGAGAAAAATGGAGAAAAATCAGAAGCAAAGGAGAGAAAAGAAATGACAGGAAAAACCTCAAAGACGCTTTAAATCATGTGTGTGAGTGACTTTTTAAGCATGGCGTGTTTTACAACAGCTCAGAAAGGTCAGAGTTCAATCCTTGTTAAATTCCTGATACCTTGAAATGTAAAAGTGAACAAGACTCTTCTCCTTTTCTATTTGGCTCTCATTTTCTCTGAAAAGTACTTGCATTGTGTAGTCACTGCTTTTTTTTTTTACTGTGTTCAGCTGTAAAACATTTGAGGAAACTTTATGCTTCCCCATTCAGCTCTGAGTGTAACTGGAGGTTCTCCGCCGACAATAAAAAAGAGAGGGAAAGGAAAAATGGTTGAGGGCAGGATGAGGTCCTCGTCTCTGCGTCTTCATAGTGCGGGCTGCAGGCCAGGCACACTCACATGCAAAACCTCATCTCTGCGACTCTTTTCTCTGCCCCTTTTTTTTCCTCCCTCTTTCTTTCTCTCTCTCTGGCAAAACAATGAAGCTCCGTAAAAATGAATTATGCATCTGAAAACTATGACATATGTAGATTTAAACAGTGCACACTTGGGGATATCACATCCGCTACTTTATACAGAGAAACTGCTCGGTGTGGTTGTGCACTGACACCGGGAGGTCATCTGTCAAGGACATAGGTGGGCAAAAATGTGATTTCATGCACTTTCATTTCTTGATTTTGCTCTTGATTCATATTTCTAGAAGTGAATAGAATAGTTGGATCTTTTAAAAACTGTGCTCATTTGTATTTCTTGCCAAGAGTTGGGGCTTCGTCCACACTATTACGTCGACGAGCGTTTTAGCACCATTTCAGAAATAATCTCTGTGCACACTAACATGCCAGAAAAGGCACATCACATGACCGTTCACATACAGGCATGTGGGTGCTGGTGTGAATAGGAAGCAGGGGGTTGGTTGCTCAGTTGTAGGAAATACTACGATGAAAGAACAGCAACGACTAAAAGCAATGGCATCATTACAACTGACCTAGACTGTAACCGTGTATATTTTATGAATACTGTCAGATCTAAATGATTTTGTTTGTTTTCCCAAAAAGTATAGAGTATAAGAATAAGAAGTAAGATGGGTCTTAATATGAAATAATATGATACTGATCTTCAAAACTGATGGGAAATGATTTTACTGTCCTTAGAAGTCTGTTTACTAAAGCATTTTTCTGTCATGTCAGATGTTTTATGATGGAGATGTTTCGAGTTTCACAGTCTCACAGTCTCACAGCAGGATGTTTGCAGCAGTGACATTAATGAATGTACAGAACATGGCCTGTCTAATCAATAAAGTAACTTGGAAAATATGGCAACAAGTAACAATGAAAACACATTTTATACGGGCACATTTTTAATTTGCTGTGGTTAGATAAGCGATCATTAGGCTATTGGCCGAATTTCTACTCACAACACTGACAACCGATTTGCTCTGATTAATGGTAAATGGTCTACACTTATATAGCACCTTTCTACCTTAGTGGTACCTTTACAATGTTTCTCATTCATCCATTCACACACCTATGGCGACAGAGCTTCCATGCAAGGTGCCTGCCTGCCATTGGGAGCAACTTGGGGTTCAATGTCTTGCCCAAGGACACTTCAGCATGTGGAGGGGCCGGGGATCGAACCGCCAACCTTGCGATCAGTGGACAACCCGCTCTACCACCTGAGCCACAGCCGCCCAATATAATTAATATTAGTTATTTATTTGTGGTTTATTTGTGGGTGAACTTTTCCCCTCACCAGCAGCTGTATCTCTTCTACTGGACTATTCAAAGGGTCGTCCCTTGAATTACCATTCAATTAAATTTATATACACAAGTATTCCAGCTGTTCTAGCTAGCGTGCACACACTGTGATATTAATATGGAACATGAATTAAGCCCAGAAAGAAAATGGGATGGGCTTACTTTGCCTAGAGCTCAGTGTCTCATATTCATTTTGCTCTGGAATAATAACCTGCCAATGCCTCTGGTAAAAAAAAATGAGAACAGAAATTTCCTTAAGAGCTCAAAGCATACACAACAAGGTACAACAATGTCTGTAATTTCTTATAGATATTGATTTAACCACTGGTAGCAAAGGCAGATGTCTTTGTTTTCATCTGGAATACTGTTATATGATAGGAGCATTGCGAATCAGAGAGCAGTGTTTGCAGAAGTCTCCATTTCAGGGGTCATAAAATGCCAAAGTAGTGTGGACGCAAGGCGTAAACGTAGGAGAGGTTATGCGTCTCAAAAAGAAAATGTATTAGTGTTGATGTAGCCTTAGTTGAAAGAACTACCACTCTCTTGTCTGCATGCTAAAGCTGTAACTCAAGCCTGAATACAGCCTGCTAGCTTAGCTTAGCACAAACTGGAAAGAGGGGGACGCGGATGGCTTTGGATAGCTTGTTGTAGTAACCAGCACCCTCAAAGCTCACTAATTAATATGTTTTTTTCACATTTGTTGATGCTGCACAAAAACCCAAGTGTAAACAAGCCTTATAACTTTCGGCAGTAAAGCAGATAAACACATTGCCCATAACCATGAACCATTTCTTTATTCTCAGGCCCACATATTTCAAGAACAAGAACTAAGCTTTAGTTCAAAATTGTTTTAATTAAAAATATTCAGTGAGAGATAGATGGCAGCAATTCTGCCAACTATTCCTTTTGTGTTTGTCTTTTTACGTGTTTTTCATTCAACCAACACCAACCAGCTTTTTCATACAAAGCAGCCACAGGCAGGTCACACACAAGTTGGAAAAACTCCCACCAGAAGTCACTTGTTAGGTGAACAAAGATGCCAAACAGATTTAAATGAAGGGTGCAGAGACAACAACACACAAGGGGACGGGGACCTACATGAAGGTTTATGGCTTTTCCAACCCCTCCCAGATAAACAAGAATGGCCTGACCTGTTTCTTCTGTGAATGATATAACACTTAAACTTTTGGAAATTCTCTCTCTCCCTCTCTGTGAGTGTGTGTGTGTGTGTGTGATCATTCCAAATAATAGCCTCCCTTGTACTTTTGACTGAGGTTTGGTGTGGAGGGTGGTCATGGGACTCCCCAATGTGATAGCAATGCACTAATCTGCCCTGTATGGCCCACTCGCATGTGTTCACACCATTGTTTCCGCATTCTAAACAGGGACTGAAATGTTACCCAAGGGAATTGCAAATTTAGTGTGCAGAAACACTAATTCCCACTCTTATTTAAAGTCAGGGTGTCCTTGCAGGCTCATCACCTCTCAGGCTTTTTGGGAAGTATATATGAATACTGTTTTGGCTGTAATTACATGCAGCTGTTAATACTGCAAACTGCAGAGACGCCATGAGAATACAGGATGCATACAACAAAATGTGTGTGAGCCTGGGAAAAGCAGGGCTTTCCTCGCCACTAGCGGTTTTCCCCCTCCTAACCGATCGGTGCAGTAATTTATTACCCGGTAAACACGTGGGAATAGTATTTCAGCGCCACAAGATAAACAACTACTCTACTTTACGCACATCTCGCGATAAGGGACGCTCCCTCTGTGCTCGCCTATTGTGAGAGTTTTCCTAATCTCGCGCGATCTTGGAAGTTTCCCACGCCTGTTGTTGTGGCGTCTGCCCTTTTCGCTCACTCTCTCTCTCTGTTGCTGTTACCCGCCGCCTCCCCTTTTTTCTGTCTTCCTCACCCACCCCCTTTCTCTCCGTCTCCCTCGTCCCTGCACCTCCAGTCTGCTTCTGTTGTCTCGGCGGATTGTTGGGCTGTGGGAGAGAAAGGATATCGCGAGTATTGGAGTTTTGGTGAGAGTTTGTGGAAGATGGCGCCTGTTGTGACAGGGTGAGTCTGAGATTCGGGGCTGGCGGTGGGGAGCGGAGTTGAAGAGAATATAAGTTATTGCTGTGAAATAGCGTCATTTTAGTGCCCATGTTATAGCCCGGCCACAATGCAGCATTTTGACCACTGGTTTAGTCGCCAGAAGTCGTTTCTTTGTCTCAGCGTGTTTGCGTGCGAGTGTTTTTTTTCTTTCACCAGTTAACGTTACTTGCCTGAGCTGACTGTTGCTGCAGTGTTTGGTGAGCTAGCCCCAGCTAAGCGATACTTCACCCCCGGTGGTCTTTTCTCCCAGACAACGGCGAGCTGTTAGCTGCCAGGCTAGCCAGTGAGCTAAACACCACCAGCGAGGCATGTTTTTGAAGACAATTTAACGCTGATATGCCGTATCCTTCCCCCCTCGACTGGCTTCAACTGAAAGCACTCGTGTAATTCCCAGTACTGCATTTGTTTTCGAAACGTGCTCAGCAGCTAGCCGGGCAGCACGTTCACCAATTGGATCCACGAATCAACACAGTTAGCTGTCCGATAATGGACGCCAGCTAGCGATATTGGACTGAAACACGTTGCGGCTTTGTGACCAAGGCAGTGTTTGAAAAATGTTGACTGTATTTGTTGACGCCGTGATATGGTTCTCGCGTAACACGGCGTGCTAGCTGTGAGTATTTCAGGTTAGAGGCACCACACACAGCGAATAGCGTGTACTTTGAGGACTTGTGCTGCCTGTGTGTAGTGCTGGAGGATAGTATTTACTACATCAACGGCGATATGGATCTAATGAAACCCTTATTTTAATACTGGTGTTCTGAAGTTGGGTGCATGTAAGGACAAAATTCACCAATAAACACTCACACAGACCTATGTTCTTAACCCTATCATCGCTTCGTCCTTAAATGAAACCCTAGCTCTTAGTATAGTTTCCCATTTGCAGTCTGGGTGGAATGACTTTGACTTATGTCGCGCCGCAGAATGTGAAAATATCTTCCCAGATGAGGTCTAGCTTCTAAACACCATGTCATGACATAGGTACAGTAGATGGATAGATAGATTAGCCTTTTCACAATTTAAAGCAAGGGTGCAACCTATTATTATTTCCACTGATGATCAATCTGTTGATTATTTTCTTTGATTAATAGATTAGTTGTTTGCTCTATAAAATGTCAGATGATGGCAAAAAAATGTCATCAGTTTCAGCTGTCCTGAGATGTTCGGTCCGCAACCCAAAGATTTACTGTCACAAAGAGGATAAGATAATGTAGACTTTCTGTCTAATGTATTAGAACTGATTGTTCAGTTATCAAAAAAATGTTTACAATCAATTTATAATTAAATAGTTTCGCTCACTCTCTAATTGCATCTCATACATCTCAAGGGAAACCAAGGCTTTTAATTGGAAATGTGACTTTGATAGACAGACAGGCAGATAAATGCTGCTTTGTTTTGTTGTTCATTATTTCTTAGCAATGTGAGTATATTTTTCAACATTAATAGGCTATAGCCTGGACCTGGTGCTGCGTTCAAATGAGCCGTTGGGCTTTTCTGCTGTGGTCAGGCTGTGGAGTAAACCCTGATTAAAATGATTTGCCTGTACATTAGCTAGACACAAACCAATTTTTTTTTTTTTGCACAGTCGAGGCAATAATCCCCACAGACAGCTCAGTGGGTGACAGACATTTGCAGGGCTTGTTGGAGGTGTGTGTGTGTGTGTGTGTGTGTGTGTGTGGTGGTAGGAGGAGGAGGAGGGGGGGTGGTTTGCTGTGCATGTTCATTTGGGGCTTTCCAGCAGACCTGAACTGATTTCAGTTGGGGGGTTTAAGGGGAGGAGGAGGCAGAGGGAGGGAGCAGGCAAGAGGGCAGGCGGGTCAGGTCTGGGTGGCTGGCCACTTGTCCAGATGATATCTCCAGATTCATGTGTGTGTGTGAGGGGAAGAGGGAGTGGGGGGTCAGTGTGGGAGAGAAAGATGACATGCGTGCTTGGGCAAGAGAGGTTTAACAGAAAATTAAAGTGCCATAAGGGTCTTTTTTAGCTGGTGGCCGTTCACAGTAACGGTCGGAGGCATCATAGAGCCTAAACACAGTCTGTTGCCCCCACACACTGTGTAAATGGTTCTGGCTTTACACAGGGAGGGGCTCCATAACCACAGGCTTGTTAATGGTATCATGGCTCTCCTCTACAGTATTGAAAGGCTACAGTTGAAGTTTGCTGTCTTTGTACTGAAAGTTGTACTGTTGTAGCTCATATTGGCGTCACTGTCACAGTCTTTAAAGTTAAAAGCTGAATGTTGCCTGTCATCTTGGCATTTGTATCTCATTTCAGTCAGAATGTGCCTTACTGCTGGAAGGTAATGAATCAGTAGACAGCTTCAGGTTTGTGTGGTGTGTCTGGACAGCATTGCCAGTGTGTTTGATAGTGGATATGGAGGATTACAGGTGGCATTTACTAATTAGTCTGACAATTGGCAATGAAGGATTGCTTTTACTGAAGCTCTGCCTCTTAGTGCATAGTTTATTCCACGCAGTGATCAACTCCAGTGATTGCCAAATGGCTAAAGCTTTGATGCATTGTACTAAGAAGGGATCAAACTGTTGGTTTGAAAGATGACAGATAAAGAAGAGCTGCAGTCAGCTTGAAGTCGTGTCAGCTTATTCAGTTAGTGATATTTCTGTGGTCTTTTCTGTCATGTTCCTAAGTTCACATGGGCATATTCTTTTAAGCCTATTATATACTACAGTATTAAAACAACTCTGCATGGTGTGTAGAATGCTACGACATCGGGTTTGGGTCCACCCTTACACTATACTTTGATTTAATGTTTAAAACCTGCTAACTTAGAATCCAAAGAGAGATTACAGTCAGGCTGGAGGCTAACAGCTTTCATTCTCAGATTTATTGATTCATCATTTTGTGTGTCAAGTAGTGATTTTAGGGATTAATTGTGAATTGTTCATAATTTATCAATTAAAAATGTATTGAGGCCAAAGACGAGGAACATGCCTGTCAGAAAACGTGTAGTGGTAGTACCTGGTTGTACCACCAGGTGGAGTTTTATACTGTTCATTGAGATGGAGTTACAGGTGGGTTTGCTGACCCCCTTTAACAATCAGATTAATTCAATGTGCCTCCCTGCTAACGTTGTTGAACTCTGTAGCATCAAGTTGTAAAAAGGATGTCTGGCAGCTGTCTGGTTTCAATACCTGAGGCTCATATTAACGCCAAACAAGAATTTTCAAATCATTAGCCTCGTAGCATAATTGCCTAAGTCATATTTTAAGGTCTTCAGAAAAGCCATCTATGTATAGCGCCAAAAATGCCTAAGTCAGAGAGATGACCAAAATATGACTTAGGGAATTATGCTATGAGGCTAAAGAAATGCTAACATGGACTGGGAGCTAAGGCCCCATCCACACGAAGACAAAACGCTTGTAGTTTCAAAAACTTTCTTCGTAAAACAGAGCTGTTTCAGTAAATGTGTCCGTCCACACTAATTCACTTGATACACCTGAAAACGATGTAAAACACATGCCAGGCCTGTTGGTGGCGCTGTGACGGTGTAACGGAAACAAGCGGAAACTGGCAGCGGGACTTTAGGCATGCACAGAAATCTGTATACGATGTAAACATAGAACATGAAGTGGCGTATTGTGCTTTCCATATTTGTTTGGTGAACACGGTGATAATGCAGAAGAAGTATATTTTGCTGTAATAGCGATAATAGGGTGACTAGCTTCAGGAGCTATGACGCAAGCGTTTCAGAAACGATTCGGATACAGCGTGAACACGGAGCCGCGAAACCACAGTTTTCAAATCTTTCCACTCTGGGACCTGGTTTCAGAAATGATCGTTTTCAGACCCCAAAACGCTTCGTGTGGATGATACATGGGTTGATGAACTATTTGTGCGTTTAGGCCTGGGTTCGTCTTCGTGTGGACGGGGCCTAAGTATCTGTCAGCAGAGAGCAGCTATAGATGCTAATGCTGCTGACTTTCAATAGCAGCAGGATTCTGTTTAGATTAAAAAAAAAGATGAGACTTTATTGTCATTGTGCAGAAGTACAACGAAATTTCTGTGCTTCCAATAACAATCACACTAAATTAGCAATGGTCGGCTCTGATGGAATTAGGGGATATCTGTTAGCAGCTGAGAAGCTGTTTTAAGCAGCTGGATTGAGGTTAACCACGGTAAACAAGTTATCATCGTGTAGATCAAGTATAAGGATTATTTTGATATAACACTGCTGTGAAAATATTAATAAGGTCACGGCTTATTTACCGTGGAAGACTGCAACTCGTCTCCTGTGTTTAATCAATCTTGGGGGCCAATTTCTGGAAAATTATTTTTAAATGAAGACATTATGTTTTGCTATTCAGTTTATAGTTCAAGTGTTTACTTTGTCTGTTCTTTAGATTCATAATGGAACTGAGCTCATTTTGCGGCATCATAGGTGTCACTGGTTAAAAACAGTTTTATCAGCATATGGAAAAACATCCACTGTATTTGTTGTTTTCAATGATTAATTGATTATTGATTGTTAACATTGCCGATTATTGGTTCAAGACATTTTTAAAATCTTGCATCACCACTGTAGTGTGTGGGGAAAAGTGTGATAAACACACCACTCATTTTGTGAAAATATTTTCAGTTTCAGAATATTTTCAAATAAAATAATGTGGTACCTGCAAATATTTTCTATAATTAGTAAAGTGTCAAAGGTGGGATTCATTTTCCATCAATTTGGATTCAGCTCAAGAGGACACTGTGTTACTGTTGTGCTCCTGGATGCAGTTTGAACACATGGAAGTTAAAGCTCCTCTCATTTGCCACAGTACACTCCCCCGTCTCCCCTGCTTTAACATTGTCTTCCTCTGAACAGTGCAAGTTTCTACAAAAACACAAAATGGGAAAAACTTCTGGATCCAAAACAACAATAGAAATAAACAGTGTTGATTTCACAATCATTTTTTCCTCCCCTCTGCCAGAAAAACTGATTGTGATGGCTGAAAGAGCAGCACTGTTCACCTGGGATGATAAAAGCATGAATCACTTATTTCAACACTGCTCTGCCTTTGCCGTGCCTCTGGGGAACGGGATTCCATTTAGCTCACCCCCCCTCTGTCCCAATGCCAAAAAAAAAAAAAAAGGACGATGGAGTCTTTCAGGCCAAAAGCCAAGCGTCTCTGTGCTGGTGTAACGATACTACTGGGCCTTTCTTTGAGACGCTAACTTGTGTTGTTGTATTTATTAGCGTGAGTGTGTGGTGTGAGCTCTGCGGCTGATCAAGTCAATGTGTGTGTGTGTGTGTGTATTGAAGAAAGAGCCAACTACATAGACATAAAAGTTGATCTGTGTGTGTGTGTGTGTGTGTGTGTGTGTGTGCACGTGCATCAATTCCCCAGGGTCCTCTCCTCTTCCCTGCTTCCTTTTATAAAAGGAGAGATTCAGAGAGAGCAGCAGATGTCGAAGCGCTGACCTTTATGGTGGCAAAGGCTCAGGCTGGAGTTAAAAGACAT
>OMNN01062823.1:0-18742 GCA_900302755.1 Chromis chromis | reverse complement strand
CTCCCTTTTCCCCCACAATGAGAGAGCAAATTTACATATTGCTGTGATGACTTGGTAGTTCACACTGGATTGTAAATGAAACACAATGAACACGTGTGTGTGCGAGCTACATAAAGACATCTTCTAAAGTGTCTGTTTATTTTGAACCCTCTGAAAGTAAAGGACACAAACAAAATACACACTCAAACATGCACAAACACACTCACAGTTTAACAGATGGTTTGGTTAACTGAAACATCAATTATTGCATTGCCTTGGCAAGCGTTTGAGAGGCTCCAGAGTGTGAGTGTGTGCACGTGTTAGTCCTGTAGGATATGAGTGTTTGGTGAGCTGTTGACCTGGAGGAGAAAAGGGTTAATGCTACACTCCTTCAGAACAAGCCCACAGGGCATTGTTCCTCATCGGCAACAGATTTCAGCACAGCATGCTCACATTTTTGAGAACACTGTGGATTAATTCTGACGTCAGTTAAATAAACATTTTTTTTGTGTTTGTAATGTTCAAAAATGTGTTAGTGCACCGAATAGTCAAGTTGAAAATTCTCCAAGGCTATTCTTCATCTTTTGTGTGTTGTTAACATTCCTGTGCAGATTTTAAGTTGGTCTTTTTTTTTATGAAACAGCCTTAATGGCTTTCATAAGTATATTTAAGTTCCAGTAAATGTAATAATCACTTCTAACTGCTGTCACTCTCAACTCTTTGTGATTTTCTTTTCCCCTTTAGTACTGCAACACAATGAATGAACAACGCATGAATGGACTGCTGCCGGATCCTCTGCAGATTTTTCCAAGAGGTACAGTGTGACATGTCACTGTTTATCATGCACTGGTATTGCTGAAAGGCTCAGTCCTTTTTTTGTAATTAATGTGTTGACAATTAATCACAAGCAATATAAAAATATTCACACTTTTGGAGTTAGATGCAACCGGATTTGGGTGCATCACTTGTGCTGTGTTCAAACAATAAGAAAATGGGAGCGTTTGGTGGCTGGGAGTAACAATGGAGCCTCTGGACAACATTAAAATTCAGTGGCTCATGCTATTATTGTGTTGACAGTCATTTATAAATCTACATTTCTTTTGCTCCAAGGACATTGAAAGTGCAAGCTTGTGCTCGGGCTAAGCCTCGCCTGCATCTCTTTCATTGTATAGTTTCTTCCTAAACGGATTTTCACATTGAGTGCGTTTTCAATGCATACTTTTCTCTGTATCTTCATGTAGTTTTCACACTACTCAAAGTCATACATAATCACTAACAGGCCCAAAGGGCAAAGTGGTGAAACATTTTATTGTCTTTTACTCTGTATCTGGCTCTGTTTCTCTCTTTCAGTTTTCTCTCTCTCTCTATCTCCTTCTCTTTTCTCTAACTCTGTGATTGTTTTTCTTTCTACCTACCGCCAACTGTCTCAAGAGCCCAACGTCTCAATCACTCTCTTGTCCACAACTAATTTCAAAGTAACCCTCATTTCATTTCATCTTTTTTTTCCCTCTCTTTATAAAGAACTGATTCCTTTTCAACACATTTGTAAATGGCCCAGTGATGTGTTCTACAATCTAGTCAATTACTGTTTCAGCCGGCAAGACTCCAGGGATCCGGAACATACATGGCCTGAAGGTACCTATCTCAATAATTGTTTCGGCTGCCTTACACAGAGAATGAGGGGAGGGGAGGGTGGGAAGTTGAGTCAAATGGATTGGTAACGCTGTGTTCCACTTATTGAAATGTCAATTGAAGTCAAGGCTCTCCTTTTCTTTCACTCATTCTCTTGCTTCCCTTGTCTATGTTTATGTATGGGGATATCTGGCTTTTTCCTTCCCTGTCTCTCTGTATCCTTGTTCTTCATGCCGCGATAGTCATTTAAGAGCAAGGTGTTATCCTGGAAACCCTGATTCCCCTCTAGACTATTAAGATCCTCTCATTCAATATGATAGGAAGAAAATCAGCGTTGGTTAGAGCAAAAACTAAATCGGGCAATAAGAAGATGTCATTGTTCAACCATGAAATTGTCATTACAAGCCCCCAAATGGCCTTCCACAGACCTTCCCTTTTTATGTTAGGCATATGTTGCTATTGAAACTCATTGCTAATTACCATGGGTTAAATGACTTGACACCTCCTCCGTCTCTCCAGATGATCCATATAATATCCATCTGCATTTCAATGGTAAAATCAACCCCCCTCATGAAAAGGAAAAAAACACAGAAAGCGCTTTATTTAATGTATCCTCCGAGGAGCTTTGGTAACAACTACTGAACTGTGTCAGGTTTTTTTTTTAAGGTCGAAGGTCTGTTTTGAGAAGATGATATTCTCCAAAAAACCTTTAGTCCTTTGGTAATCTTTCCCCTCTTTTCTCCCGGTTTAATACAAAAGTAATTGGCTGAGGGGAGCCTTGTGTGCCATTTAAATTAGGTTTTCCTGGGCACTAATTAAAGAGGCAATCCCTGTGCTTTAGTGGACCCAACACATCGGCCTTTTGACCTCAATTAATGAGTTATTTTTAGTATCCCCTTTATAGGGTCTTGTCTCTTCTTCTGTGTTCAATATCTGGGTTGAGAATGGAGGTCTTTGGAGTAAACATAGATGCAGCTGATTAGATGTAAAGAGCAATGTCCCCAGTGAGGCATAAAAATTCTTATGTCTTAACTTTATCTAGCCTTTGCCAACCCATATTTATCAGTCTCACTTTCTCTAGTGTTAAGACACATTGCTGTACGTCCATGTAAATATGTTAATCCTCTCCTCTCCCTTCTCCCCATTATCATTTCCCCTCCTCTATGTGGACACCTCTCTTCTTTGCTCGCCTCCCTTTCTTACAAAAGCCAATTACCCTCTAAGCTGAAGTGAGAGCCTGTGTTTTGTTGTTGTTGTTCATTAGCGGTCTGGCCAAATGTCTGTCTGGCTGCCTGTCTTTTGGCCTTGACCACCAAGTGTGTGTTTTAGTATGTCCTTTCACGTCTGTGTGTATGTGCTTCAACACCTTCAGGTTAATACAAGACCGAACCCAGCCAACGACTGCACTCATGCTGTTCCAGACTCCATAGCCAACAACAGGTGAGATTGTTTCAATACCTGGAATAAACTTGCAGCGGTTTAGTTGATGATTGAACACAAAGATATCTGTTATACTTGAATTGTTCTTGTGTTCTTCCCTTCAGCTTAAAAAAATCATCTGCAGAGTTGAAGAGGATCTTGACAAATGGCCAGGTGAGCCCGTGTTTTTGAGTTTAAGTATATTTGGACTCCTGTTATTTCACTGCCAATGCTCTTACACCCATTATGAGACAGTGGGCGTGTATACAGAGTTTGTATTGTCTCTCCATTGTGCTACAGTAGTCGTGTTTTTATGTTATTGTCAAACAAATTTGAAATAAACTTTTGAAATGTCATGAAAAATGAATTGTTTCCATTACCTGCTTAGAAGCAAACTGCAGTGTCATCAGAAGGGGGCAGTGGGTTAGGTCACGCATGGCTGTAATAAACAGAACACGAAAACCAGCTGTTAACTAACGTCTAAAAAACATGGAAGAAACAAAAACATGTTGAGAAAAGGCTGAATTGTTTTTTTAATTAGACAAGTTGTAATTCTTTTTTCATGTCCACTAATACTGGCCATGTTTCAAAGCAACTGATCAGTCATGTGAGTTAATGCCAGAACTTATTTGGAAAAGGTGTTTCCATCCAATCCTCCAATTATGTGCATTACCTAATTTTTAAAAGACAAAAACCACCTCACGCAAGCCAAAAAGGTGCAGTATTTTCAGAATTTGTTGTTTCCATTAACTTTTTCCTAGTACAATATTTCAAAATGTGCACAAAAATACATTATGGACACACGACTAGTCTGTAGGTGTGATGATGTGAGTTACTTTTAGAAGTTATTGGGAAGGAGTGTTTCCACCTTCCATTATGTACATTAACCCTTTTTCGAAAAATCACCTCAAGCAGACGTCTAAACTAAAATATATATATATTTTAAATTCTGAACGTTTTCTTGTGCATTACTTCAAATTATACATAAATATACATTATGGAACTACTGCTACTGAGAGCAGGCAACCTTTAGGTGTTTTGTATTTGAGTTACTTTTAGAATTTATTTGGAAAAAGTGTTTCCATCTTTATTATCATATTATGTACATTATGTATATAATACGGAAGAGTATTAGGGCCACTCATGAGAAAAAAATTTATAGGAGGTAGATTTTTTTTTTTCATCATGCAAAAAAGTGGAAATGTCGAGAATAAAGTTGAAATGTCTCCTCTGGTCCATCCCTAATACACCTCCGTAAATATTCAGTGAGGAGAGCGACGGAGAGCTGCACGCTGCAGCATGGAGTGTAACGTTAAGAGTAAGTTTCTGAAGTTACGCAGCTGCATACTTAATTGATGTGTGTTTCAAATCATAAGTAATCTCAAAAGGTCGACTTTATTCTCGACATTGTATTTCGACTTTATTCTCGAAGTGCATGATGGAAAAAAAATCTACCTCCTATCATTTTTTTTCCCTCATGAGTGGCCCTAATACTCTTCCATCACATAACACCTTAAGCAAGCATGCAAACTATTTTTATTTATTTATTTTTATTTCCATTAACTTTATCTAATGAAATACTTCAAATTGTACATAAATATACATTATGGAACCACTGCTACTGAGAGCAGGCAGTCTGTAGGTGTTTTGTATGTGAGCTACTTTTATAATTTATTTGTTATGAACATAACACCTTAAGCAAGCATGCCAACTATTTTTGTTTATTTTTGTTTCCACTAACTTGATCTAATGCAATACTCAAAATGTGCATAAAAATCCATTATGGAAACACGGCTACTGAGAGCAGGCAGTCTAAATGTTTCTAGGATCAAACCTGCTATAGTCATGTCTCTCTCTCTTTAATAAAAACTCTCTCTCTGCCTCCCCCTCTCATATATACACAGACACAGTAGCTGGCATGTCAGGAACACAATTAAGCCAGCAGCCTCTCAGGTTTCTGCTGTAACACAGTGAACTAATAGAGCTGCTCTCTCCCCTCTCCTCCATCTCTTCATCTGTTTCTTCTCATTCTCTTCGCCTCCCTCCTCTCACCATGTTATCAAGTCAGTTAAGGTGAAGTGGGAGGGGCATCCAGACACGCTCTCCTGTATATTTTGATGCTGCCCCTTTCTGACTGTCTGCAGCTTCACATTTATATCATATTATTACAGATAGGCATCTGTCTAAATAAACAGGCTTTTTGACAGAGTAGTGTTAGCCTGTAGCCTCAGGTAATGCGACACACGGATACCATTCATGCTGAAAGTAGGGCTCCAATACAGTATGAACTGGGGCATTCATTAAATAGGAATATTCACTGGACATTGTAAATCCTGACTAAAGGATGCTGGTATTTTGCAATTACCTGTTGTGTCAATTTGACCCATTAAAATAATGTAAATATGACAGTTCAGGTTTTTATTAGTATTTAAGGAGTCAGTGTGTTCATTTGAATCTATGGGATGTGAAATATTTAATGTAGCCATTTAAAGTATGGGTATTTAAATAAATTCATGGTGGTACTTAGCATTTTTTATTTTTTCGGTTTGTTTTTTCAGTAACAGTATTAATGGAAGAGATTAAATCATATTAGTGCTAGTAAGTGTTTTAATTCAGTAACTCTCACTTTGAAATTTAAATATACTACAGAAACGAATGCATTACATTATTAACATAATATACATTATAAAAACAGTCCACACTTACATGAGGATAAGGGCTTGTTCAGTCTACATTGTTAACACGAAAATGAATGGGAGGTTTTATAAATGCTGGACTTGAGGAGTCAGTTTTTTCCTCATTTTTTTATTCTTATATTTATCCTCACTATTTCATCAGAGGAGCAGTGCAGTACGGGCTTTACCTTGAGGTATTTTACAGATCCTATGCTATCTTCTTCAGTGCTGAGTAGTTATTTGAAATATATTCACGTTCTCAACTTAAATCATAACTACAAGAATATTTGATTGCCCTGTTTTATCTGAAACATTACGACTGCTAACTTCAAAACAGACTAGATGAGGAAACTTTTGCATAGGCGAGCCATGTTAGTTCAAGCTACAATGCCTGCCGCTGACACTTTTTATTATCAAAGTAAAGTAGAATGATGACGGCAAACAAATCGCTATTAAACTCTACATCAGTCACTCCTCTGCTCGCCCGAACACACTGTCCTTTTATAAATTGGACAGCAAATGTTGTATTGATCTGCTCTTCTCCTCCTCCCTCTGTTCCTCTGTTTTTGTTCTACTTATGTCGCTGAACTTGGAGTGACCTGAATGCTTGTCTTGTTTATAGCCTCCAATAACAATGTAGTCTCCCCTGTCTCTCTCTGTCTCCCTCTCTTTCTCCTGTGCACACACTCTCTCACCTGTTTAGTTACACATATAATCCAGCAATTGCATTTCTTATGTTATGACATCTTATGACCATTTTCTGTATACGTGTGTGTGTTGCTCAGCAGATAAATGCCCAAGATATCCACTATCAAGAGCAACTTGGCCATGGTAACGGAGGCACAGTTTACAAGTAAGTATTTGTTGGCGCTCACATTGAGGCACCAACATTACAAGGCCAAAGCACAATAACGGATAGTGACACTGAAAAGATACCTGCTGAAGCCAGTAAGATAGTCTGAATGATGTATTCAGTGAGGCTGAAGCCTCTATACACTGAAAATATTAGAGGAAAAATGTCTCAATTAGTGTCAGAGTGCGACTTTTAGGTTTTTCTGCTCAGCTTTTATGGCAAAATTGCCCACATTACTCTGCAGTAGTTTTCTGGGAAGGGCTGTCCATTCGTCACCACTCTCTCTGCTCCTTCATGTGTCCATTTATCTCTCAGTGTTTGGTGTGACATCTATCGGGCTGCTTTGTCTCTGTACCTTCATTTATTTATTCTGGTTTGAAGGTTGCAAACATATATGATATTGATTTGGGGCTGTAAGGTATGACAGCAATTGACTTAATCGGTCTATAGTACAGCACATTACCTGCCACCATGAAGAGCTCCATCCTCTGTGGCTAGACAAATGTGTTACTGCCCTGCTAACGTTATGACAAGGTTGGCATTTGTGTTGTTCCTTCTATCTTTCTTTCCCCCACCTTGTGCTTTCTCCTTCCCATCAATCCTTAGCTATTGAGCTGTTTTATTGAGATTGAAGTATTGATCACTGCTCAGGCCAACCTTGACTTGACAGAGTGGACTGCCACACACACTCCCAGCAAACCCAGTAAATTTTCTTATCTAGAAAATCCACAAGACTATTTTTTATATATATATATAATTTTTTTCAGCCCTTTCTGTCCAAACATCTTTTACTGTTTTATGGTTTTGAGATTGTTTCATTAGCCGCCAATCTCTCCTAGTTGTAGGAGAATAAGATTGTTCATCAGTTTGGCACCAGAAGTGGTTACACTGCACTGTGGAAGGCCAATATTGCAAGCCCAACAACTTTTCACTCAATTTAGCCCAGCAAAAAAATCTATATGCATTGGTGCTGAAATTTATATGGTTGAAAGGAGAAGATAAAAAAAAAATACAGGTTGAAAAAAACAACTCTGGTGGTTTTTATTCTGTTTCTGTGCTATAGACTGTTATTTTTTGTCCATTCAAATTCAGATATGTCTTATTTAGTATTTAATTCGGATGCATTCATCAATTCATAGGTGCTTTTTCAGGTCAAAAATAATTCTAGCAAGCAAAGGAGCTCCGATATACTTTAGGACAGCTTGAAAGTGTAGCCCTTTGATGTTGTCCCTGAACACATATGTCTCACATTCATACTACACACTATAGAATTGTCTCATCATTTACATTTTAATTTGTCATGAGACAGATTTTGTTAACATTGGCGTACTTCCAAGTGTCCATGACAGTGAGCCAACACCTTGGAGCCTGGAACAAGCTTATATAAATGGAATGCAGTTGTTTTGAATGTTGTCAGTTACACTTGCTTTTGCTAAAATGTCGGCCGTGAAGAAAAATCTAATCTCTCACAATTTAAAGTCGAGAGGAACAGCTGGGAAAAAAGATGTCTCTGCTGTGTGATGGACTTTGCTTTAATGCATTAATGCTTATTAAAGAAAAGGTACCTGTAAATCAGTTTAAACCACCACAGCTGCATCCTTCCTGCTTTGCCCGTTCCCCTCTGCTGAGTCAGCAGTAACTTAGAGGTCACCAGCTGAGTTCTGGGCAGCTTCTTACTCTGGAAAAGTTTCTCAGAGCGTCAACTCTGACCCTGTGTACCCAATCTCCAACACGACACTGGAGAACACCATTATAAATAGAGCCGTCAGCCAGACCATGCCAGAAAATCTGTTTTACCAAACTCCATCCAACAGTTTCACCTGCAGTTAGATCCAGTTCAAGAACAAAACACAGAACAGTTCATGGCTCAGCTACTCCATCCAGTGTCTCATGCACACAGCAGCAAAGTTACTGGACCTGCAGACCTTTGACTTGAGATTTTGATTGATTGATTTTGGTCTAAAAGTTTGAAAATAAAAGACAAATGTAATGTAAGAAAGAAAATGTTGATTTCAAATATACATCACATAGAAAAACATGCACGTATTGCAAACTAAAAACATCAAATAATAGGAAACTAGCAACATATAATTAGCATGTACATAAACATGCAACCTTTGCTACCCTGCACTTAATACAGGACTCTCCACAATCACATATTTGTGTTGGAGTGTCACCCTTGAGTTTACAGGCTCAGAAAAAGGGATGGTATAAGCTATGTTTTAGGCCTTATTGCTTCTGCATAAGTAGACATGTCATTAAAGTGAGAGGAATTTCAAAATTGTAAATTTGTAGAAAAATTGGTGTTAATTGTGTTAGTGTCCTTGGCACCTGCTCCAGAAGTAGTAGCTGCTGCCCTGTTTCTTCAATTTTAATTACTTTGTCACAGTCAGACAAAGCTTCAAATACTTAATACCACTCTTCCCTTGGTGTCGCCTTTGATGTGTTGTTGACAGGTCATTAGTTAGCTAGTTAAAGAACGATGACTTGCTGACCTCTGTGTAGTGTTGTATTAAGTTTGGCTGTGTTTTTCACTTTAACATTTCCACTCAAATTATTATAGCTTATATAAAGTGCTCTCTTCAGAATAGATAACTCTGTGCAAAAGTAAATTAACATATTTTAAGACAAAAACAGTAATACAGTAAGTACATCAAAACAATTATCTAGCTGTCTTTGGCTAAGCTTTATCATGATGGGATCTTCTTGAGGGTTGGAAGAATCACCATAATCTGCTGTTAATCTCCGTTGAGGCCAGACGTTGAGGAAGTCTGTGCAGAAACAAAATGCCATTACATTGGCATTAGTTTAACATTTATTTACATGCATTCAATACTTAACATAAAATAGGAAAAAACATGAGATATAAAGATATAAAGTGAGTTGGTCTTTATGGAAAATAATAAAAATCTACTGTTTACCTCCTCAGACTGACTCAGTGTGGTGTAACTGTTACTGTGTCAGAAAAAGTAGATTGTTTTATATTGATGCATTTTTTTTCACTCTGTTGTAAACACTTTTGTTTTAGTTCAGGATAGGCAATTGTTGTATATCACTTTGTACAGCCACCCCTGCTCATCATTACAGCAATCAGAATTTAAAACATCAGCTGAAGAAACCTAAAAACCAGATGCTAACACACATAAAATTGAAAATTAACAATACTGAAGTCGCTTACAGCTTGGGTTATATATTTGCAGTTCTGATCATTGATTCTTTTACAAAGTACTCACCAAAGCCATTGCTGATATTTTAGATTATGGCAACAACACTAAAAGTAAGGAAAGAAGCTGCTGCAGACTAGCTATTTTTCCCATAACTCAGGTAGTGGTGTTGCATAGCGCAGACCATGCTGACAAAAGAAGTAGTAAAGGTTAGCCAAATGGTTACTGTAGACAGGACGTACCCTGATGTTGAATGCCGATGTGTAGATTTGCATGAGAGTGAGTGTTTTTGCATGTCACGCTATCTAATTTGTCTTTTGGCCCATTTTTACATTAATTTCTAATTTGCAATAGCTGATAAAAATATGCCAGATACATGGCTTTCATATAATCTTCACATATGCACTTTTGTTTTGGCAGGCTGTTTTTTGACATGGTTGTTTTAATTAATAAAAAACCTATTTGTGA
Source organism: Chromis chromis (assembly GCA_900302755.1). NCBI lineage: Eukaryota > Metazoa > Chordata > Actinopteri > Pomacentridae > Chromis > Chromis chromis. The sequence goes on along the minus strand of OMNN01062823.1, from coordinate 8,552 downwards.
AATTTATTAAAAGACAGCTAAAATATACTCTGTTTTGTTGAACTTGAAATGAGGTATTTAAAAAAAACAAACAGCATGAATACACACCGAGGGAATGGACAGGTTTTGTGCTTTCTAGAAACAATCCTCTGTCCTCTTCAGCCTTTGCCATTTGGTCCAGCTTATATTGGGCTTATCACGTTTGAATAGCACCACGAAAGGCTCCCCACCTTTTAACCTTTTAGCCCATTTATGACCCAGAGCCATTTAGACTCAATTGGATGTTACCAACACCTCAGCTCTCCACAGCCACATGCTGACCCAGCCATCCATCAATGTCGGCCTTTGTTTTTTATTACACACTCTCTCAGAGGTCCATCTTGTCCACCAATCTAACTGACTCTATGGCTTATAAATACAATAACAAGGACACACAGGCTATTTCCGTGACTCATGGATCCAGCAGTGCAATTAAAACAAGCACATTTGCCTGGCTGTGACTGTTGTGACATGTACTTAGACACCCACAGCTGTTCCTTTAGTCACTCGGCCCATTTTCTCCATTGATTTTGTTTTTTCACCTCATTGATTAGATTGTATATTGAAGGGCCGAATCGCTTTCGTTAATTGTTGTCTGATTTCCAGATTGTGTCATGAATCTGGCATTACTGTGCCATTTAAATGAATCCTCAACAAGCTATTTTGAGTAGTTTTCACCTGTCTGCCTGTTTTCTTATTTGATTAATTTTGGTAGAAAATATGTATTTTTAAACTGATGGGGCTAGAGTTGAAGTTTGTGGTGGCTGTTTATTACTTGGCCTTGGTGTGTTTTAGGGATGTGTAATGCTGTTTTGCAGAACTATGAAGCTTTTTAGGCATTCTTTGAATCCAGCTTAATACACAATCTCTGCAGTCATTCCTTCCATTCTGATGGTTACTTCCCAGTCAATTGACAGATATTTTTGTATTAAGCTGGATTCAATGAGTGACTGACATATTTGGCTGTCCTCATGTCATTTATAAAGTTTCTTTATATGGAAAAAAATGTACTTGAGACAAATCAACAAGTCGTTAATGCCAAATGTGAATCCTTATTTCTGTGTAGACACGACTTAATGGCTAAAAACCTGAAATTATCTGAAATCTAGGTAAAGAAAAAATATAAGAATTTCCTCAATCTTCAAAAGCCAAAGTTTTGAGGGTTACAATCTCAAGCTAAGTGGTTAATACATGATTGTGATGAGAAATGATTGACTGTTTAGTACTAGAGTTTTTTTTTGTTTTTTTTAAGATGTATTTTTGGGCTTTTATGCCTTTATTAGATAGGACAGTGGATAGAGTCTGAAACAGGAGAGAGTGGGGAAGGACATGTGGTAAATGCCCGAGGTCGGAATCGAACCCAGTACAGCCGCTATTCCTTAGCATTTGGGTCACATGACATAACCATTAGGCTATTGGGGCGCCCAGCTAAAGTCATGTCTTAAAACAAAAAGTGTTAGTGTGTCTTTACTGTCCTTGTCGTGTACATCTGCTAAACTTTCCTTTGCCAGAGGTGCTGCAGTGTGTTGAACTGGTGTGACTATGAGCGAATGCAATAGGACACCCTCTAAGAAAACGAATTGACTGCAATGAAAAGAAACTTGACGCTACATCACTACTGGCCCTTTACCTTTTCATTAAAAAACAACTATCTGCTGTTTGACTTAGCTAGGAAACCAGATTAGATTATCTTTATCATCATTATACTCAAGTACAATTACATTTGGATAGTATCTCTCTTATATAGATTTTAAAAAGCAGTTAAAAAGTGGTATCAGATGAGTGGTTTTTAGGCCGTTTGACTCCAAACAGAAATCCGAAAACAGTTGTGTTGTTGTAATCTCTCTCTCAGCCACAAGAGGCCTCTTCTCAAAGATAATGTCAAAGTCCATTCAGGAATTCAGTAATCACCTTTTTTTAAGCAGGTATAGAAAAACAAACCTTTCAACTCTTTTTTTTTTCTTTCTTTCTGTTTGTAATGTGGTGGATAAATAGGAAGCGTTCTTCTGTATGTTTGTGTGTTACTTGCATGTCTGTCTGTGTTTAGGCTTCTGTCTGTCTGTGTCACTTAGGAGACCAATTATAGCAGTATCAGGTGAAAGAGATGGAGAGAAAGGCAGCCCGTCGCCCATGTGGCAGTGTAAACGTACCACGTTAGCCCTGATCCTGGAGGCCAGTCTCTCCAACCCACAGCCCCAACTTCAGAGACATAGAGAGAGGCCCTATGAATACTGCATGATGGAGCTTTTATTACAGAGCGAGCTGGAGTGTAAATAAGATCCAGGCAATGGGGCACGTTTACTGGGGTCAGATCAGGGGGAAGTGGCGGGGGGTGGCTATGTAACCTTGTCCCCATGTCTCCCGCTGTCACAAGCCTGTCACTGTAACTCATATAGGGATGCTCGGCCCTGAGGTGGTCAAGGACAGTCTGAGAATAAAGCTTTAACCAAGCAGTAGTCACACCACATCTCCAGCCCTAAAACATGCTGCTCAAAGGCGTTTGTTCAAACTTGGGGGTTTCTTGACGGTTTTGTATGTAACATAGACATATAGTTTGTTTCTTATTTAGTATTACCATAAGAATTAACTATTTGTAAGCATATCTACTAATACTGAGGATGCTGGTTTCATGTAAAGCCTATTGAAGAAACTACCCTGTAAAAAAGTACTGTATTTGGGCGACTTTAATATCTGTTTATCTTGATCTAACTCCTGCCAAAATTCATAGCAGACATCAAGAAAACAAAAGTCTAAAAACAGTATTTACTTTAAACCTTTTAACCCCAAAACTCACCACTGTATTGGAAAGGCATGCTTTCTTTAAAAAAAATGCCAGTATGGTGCGCCCCGATAGCCTAACGTTTATGTTGCGTGACCAAAATGCAGAGGCGTAGCGGCTGTCCCGGGACCTCGGGCATTTACCGCATGTCCTTCCCCACTCTCTCCCGTTTCTGACTCTATCCGCTGTCCTATCCAATAAAGGCATAAAAGTCCAAAAATAAACCTTTAAAAAAAATGCCAGTATTACATTATCAGAGCCAGAAACAGATAGAAACCTTCAATTTGGCACGTTGGTCATCGAATGCATCATGTGAGACCTATGTTTTCATTTGGTAAGGCAATCAAATCTTAGCTTAAAATTGTGATATTTCATCATAATTACTTTATTCTATATGTCTCATTCAAAATTGTGAAAAATAAGCATGAGATTCTGTCAAAAAAAATAATAATCTGTATTTCTCAGCACAACTGAGAGGCCTTGACTGACTTGGCTGCAACCAACAGTTATGGGCCAAAATTCTGTGACTTTTATATGAACGGCAGGCTGTCTTTACAAAGAGCAGAGACTGAGAGGAAAATTAAACAAACTTGACCAATTAAATACATTTGGCATCGTTCAGAAATGGTATACAGTAGGCTAAGTTGTTGGTAGATGCATTCAGCATTGTGAAGCCCCTTTTAGAGATAATGTGCAGAGAAGTGTGAAAAACACCTATTTTGTAGAGGTTGTAAAAATGTAAATGGGCCGAGTGTAACAGTCAATCTATAGCATGTGAATCCCCCCTTTTTTCATTATTGGTAACACCTCAGGGCAGTTGGAAAAAAAATGTGCATATTATTTCCACTTTTTTCATTTTTGTAAAATAAATAGGCAAATAAACTTAAAGAATGATTTAATGATTTATGCCATTCTCTACTTCTAGCCATGGTTGCATCGTTTCCATAGAGGTGCAGGACTTTATACTGCAGTGAAAAATGAGCCCACTGTGAGCAAAAATGTGACCAGAGCGAAAAACACCTTGAAACTGCTTGGGGTATGCGAGAGTTTACATGACAATACATGAGGAAAATCTCATGCATCAAAGTACTTACAGTACCTGAAATCATCCACAGGATGAGTATGTCTTCCAGTATGTCTGGACTTCTTGTTTAGCATGGTGAAAACTTAATCTCTTTTCAGGCTGCCTTACTCACACAGCCTGCCCAGTCAGTATTTAACATGTCTACCCCTGCGATCTTGCCTCAATTAACATCTTCGTCTTAATTAAGAGGCAGCAGTCATGCTTAACTGATATTGATTGTAGCTTAAAGGAAGACTGAGACATCAAAATGAAAACAAGACCTTATGTGCAAAGAGCTCCGTTGCAGAAAGAGCGATGACATTTAAGATCAAAAACTCTTCGTCCAGAAATGACATCGTCCGTTTAAACCAAAAGACATTTATTCTGTGACTTAAAGTTTTTCCACTTGTGTAAACTTTTGGTCATAACTACATTTGGTGTTTAACACTTCATGGAGGAAGACATCTTTTCTATTTCAAGAAACATGAACTTATGACATAAAATTATGCAAATAGTTCAAACAAGATTCAAGAGGTTTATTGTCATATGCACAGAAAACTAGACTGTTACACTGTACAGTGAAATTCTTACTTTGCTGATCCTCCTTAACCAAATGCATACAATGCAGAAAAAAAACTAAAGCAATTCTAAATAAATAGGTAGACTTCAACTGACAGTGGCAGTGGTTGTAAAGTGCACTGTGCATTTGTAAACTTTGGTTTGAATAAAGTGATTACAGTAGTGATTATTATAAGTGCATACTGCATCAAGGTAAACAGTTATACAGTATGTGTGTGTATAGAGTTCGGTGAGATAGTCCAGTTTAGTGTGAAACAATTAAATGAATGAATATTTAAATAGGTGAGATTACTGTTGATTCTCTGGGCAGCTTGTGTGTGATGTAAATTCCTTAATGAGAAATATCTGTGGTCAGTTTTTGACTTCAATAATCCCACGACTGTTATCAAAGATACCACAGCATAGCTATAGTCAGACAACAGTGTTTGTTCTAACTGTGGGTAAATACCTGACATGGCACTAATAGGTGTCATTAATTAAAGGCCTGGGCCAGTTTAGAGGTATCTGGCTGAGGAGCAATGCGATACTCCAATCTTAGACACATTAATCACACCTTGCACCATACACATTCTCTCTGGAAGACCGACTGACAGGTGAGTAGGCAGGTATCACATTCACTCAGCCTGCCTGCAAGCTAACCGGCCCGTCTGACGTACACTGAACCCTCCTCATCCTCATCACCTGACAGCTGTTGGACAGTATTCGTCCTTGAGGATTGTATGTTGAGAGGTCCTGAGGTATTGTCACCGGTACCGTAAACTAACCTTCAAGGGCTGTAACTAAAGCCGACGTTTGGCATTAAGGAGTTTGATAATTAAATCATTATGGGGCCGGTCTGTGGCTGCTGCTTTACTTGCAACTCAAAACTCTGTCTGGAACAAGTAGAGACAGGGCTGACTGCTTCTCGTTTTGCGCGGTGATCTCTGACCTTTAAGAGAAATGACAGAAGCACTTTGTCATGCTAATTTCAGACTCTGCTATTGCTCAAAAACTCACAGAGCTGTGGAGTCAAACTACAAACTGTAGCATCACTCCTATACTACTTAGTTTGTGATTGCTTTGATCAATATTCATCATTTTCCAGGGCAGAATGTGGGGCCATTTCATTTAACAGAAGTGGAAAGAGGGTGAACAATAAACAGCTGTATGCAACTATTTTTGAGTACATTGACCTGATTTATATGTCACTGGTGATCTATGGGTAGATCTTAAACATATTGTATATACAAAACAACTTAAAAACTGTATCTACCAGGAGGAGGAGTTTAAAGAATCAGCTGGCTTTAAGAAATATTTACTGGACCAGCTGTGATATCAGCCAAAGACAGGTTACTAGGTATTGACTTAAAAGAGTGCCCTAACTTTTACACATTCTACAATTACTTTTGTATTTTTTTGTTCACTAAATAGAAGTAACAGGGCATTAATGTCTGTCTGCTTCAGAGGTTGCATTTACTTCTTATTATTTCAGTTTTGATTCATATCACCTTCTGTTGTGTCTCTCCAGAGCGTACCATGTTCTTGGCAAGCGGGTTTTAGCTGTCAAGGTGAGAATTTCTTCCATTTATATGACAGTCAGTTCTGCTCTTTCATGTAGCGCACCCCATTGGAACATTAAAACAACGTGTTAGTGTTGGGTTTATTAAAGGCTATACTTTGTTTCCTGATGTTTGATTGCAGGTCATTCCTCTGGATATCACGGTGGAATTACAGAAGCAAATCATGTCAGAATTAGAAATCCTCTACAAGGTTAGTTTTGAGTCATTTCATTTCCTCTTCACAAAACAGTTTTATTTTTTCTTCACGGATTCTTGCCGTCCTACCACACCTACATTGTTAATTAACCATGAGTCTCACTGATGAAATGCCATTTATCGCCTCTGGTCTTACAGTCTAAGCCAGGGATCAGTGATAGATGGACACACATGCACATAAACGTGGATAGTTTAAAGTTAACTGAACACTGATCACATAGGGGTTTTATTTATTTTTTATTGCACCTCACAGTATATGTACAGTTCTAAATAAACAACATAGAAACTCACTTACACTGCAAAAATGAATGTATGGTAACTCTGAACATGCAGAAAGAAGTTGTGTTTACCCTGAATAAGAGGGAACATCACCTGAGCTCAGTATGTTGATGTGTTTGAATGTGGCTCCACTTTGCTTAGCTAGCTCTCTTCTTATTCACTGTGCATTGAATTAAATGATAAATCATTTCTTTCTAGTAAAAAAAACTGTTGATAGACTTCAAATACATTCTCAATCACGTAAACATGAGTGATCATTAGGAACCTCAGTTTTGTGCAATTCAGTGCAGCTGTTGCATCTTTACAGTTTAATTTCTAATGACTTTTTGCTCAAATTCGCAATGAGGATACTGTTTAAAGACTAAACAATATAATGGCATGCTCTTTAAAAATCACATTGTCTCTGCTCTTGATTGCAGTGTGATTCACCCTACATCATCACTTTCTTCAGTGCCTTTTTTGTAGAGAACAGGATATCCATATGCACAGAATTTATGGACGGTGAGTTTCTCAACAGCATGTTTTTTCTTTGCCAGCTACAGTTGTGTGGAAGAGACTTGGGGGAGCAGTCGTCTGTCTCTCCACTGTGTATCCATTTACACTTTTACAGATCAAAAGAATGTCTGATCGCGGCGAGCTGCTTAGCATCCCTGTGTGCTAAAAGCTACAAGGGCGTGATAAATCTTGACTTAAGTGCATTTAGTAGGTGTATTTGTATGCGTGTGCGTAGACTGGTGTGAGATGAGGGACTGTCTGTGTTTTTAGGTGTGTGTGTTTGTCCAAGTGTGTGTTAATGCAGTGATTCCCCAGTTTCACACATTTGCCAGCTTGTCAGCAAAGTCTGTATAACCTCTGAGCACTTTTTTACTTCATGGAACTTTTCTTTGGTCAGTCATCTCCACTTGGTATTGATTATTGAAAAGAAAGATTTACAGTATTAAGAAAACTGAATCTACAATTACATGTGCACAATGTATGTGACATCAAGTTAAAATGTAACAAACACTATATATTGAATGTAATAATAATCTTTGTTTACAGAGCACTTTATAAAACCCAAGTTACAAAGTACCTCACAAGGCAGCAAAATACAGACGGATGAAAACACAATTTGGTGTCTAAAAACCAATACAGTGTTGGAAAAGGTAAACATATTTTAAGAGAAATATAAGACAGTTCGATAACGTGTGTTTTAAGAAGGGACTTTCAGCCAACCTGATTTCCTCAGGCAGATCGTTCCAGAGTCTTAGAGCCTCGACTGCAAACACACTGTTCCCTTTAGTTGTCAGTCTCTGGCCAAGGATCTTAAAGTGCATACTGGTGCGTACGGTACTGAGGTCAGAAATATAGCATATAATTGTGTAATCTCACATTAATTTTGAAGCATACCTCAAGTGAGTAAATGTAAGATAAGATGAGATACGATAGGCCTTTATGGGCAGTGGTGGTCTAGTGGTTTGTGAAGCGAACTTGTAACCAGTGGGTCGCCGGTTCGAGCCCCCGGACTGGCAAGAGGTTGAGGTGGGAAAGTGAGAGCGAACGCTTGTCCCAGTCACCACCACTGTGGGCCCTTGAGCAAGGCCCTTAACCCCTGACTTCCAGCCCACTGCTCCAAGTATGTATAGTTAAGGTTAACTTTGAATAGGATGGGTCAAATGCAGAGAAGGAATTTCCCCAAGAGGATCAAAAAAGGTTAGATTCATAAGCCCACAGTGGAGGAATTAATAGTGCAAAAATGTAGGTACATAAGTATAACAAAATAAATAAACAAGAAATACACTGAAGTACAGTTGACATTGCACAGGACGGTTCTATATATAGGAAAATACTGATATTGCACAGAATGATATTGCACAGATTCTTCCGTGAATAGAAAATACTAATATAGGAGCAGTGCATCACTTTTCAGATTTTTCTGCCTTTTTGGAATTATTTTAAGCATTTTTTTTATGTGTTTTGTTTAAGTCCTGCAGTCAGTGACATTTTGTTTTCTTATGGTTTGAGGGTCCTGCCTTCAGGAGTGTTCATCTACCATGAAATATATTTAAATATTAATTATGTGTACAATTCCAGTGTAATA
>OMNN01062821.1:2612-14273 GCA_900302755.1 Chromis chromis | reverse complement strand
AGCTACTTTTGATAAAACTGGACTTGTAGCACATTGTGTACCTTACAACGATGGGAAAGGGGCATCATTTATGTTTTGACAACGTATCACTAATGAGTTATTGATTCCGGAAGTCCGAATCTGTGAATATCTTTCCAACTTTACCGAAGTTATATAGCTCTGTTGTTTGCTAGTTTCTGTAGGCTAGAAAAGCTAGCTTGCCTTTGGAGTAAACAAGTGTTCGCCATGATATTTGGCCCTACAAAGAGTTACTGAAAAACAATGCGGTCCTGAAAACGCAGCATAATCTTCAGACACATTCTACTAAACAAAAACCAAGTTACAGATTAAGAGTTTCTTACCTGTCCTCCAAAAGATCAGACTGTTTACATCCGAGCCGCCGCCATTACTATAACCTTTCCCCTCGTGACGCAACAAAAAACGTGCCCTCCTATTGGCTTAACGCGCTTACGTCGCTGCGGCCGGGCGCGTCACAGGGGGCGTGGCCTCATGTCGGCTTCCAGGACGGAGCAGCAGGCTTTAGGGGCAGCAGGAGGAGGAAACAGGGGACTCAGAGCTCAGCCGGCCGCTGTACGATGAAGAGGAAGCTGCTGTGAGCTGCTGTGAACGCTGACAACATGATCCGAGCTCTAAACCGGGTGTCCGTGAAGGCTGTGGCCGCCGCGAAGCCCAACCTGCTGCTAAAGGACGTCCCAGCCCGACAGCTGCACAGGTGAGACTGAGCTGCTGGTTCTGCTGCATGTGTCAAGTAAGACGAGCTGCCCTTTGTTTGCTCCGCGTTAAAAAGTTAAGAAATGACGCAGACAAGCGGGCACCTGCCTGAATACCTCCACTTTTAATTACTACCATTGGCACTGGAACCACATTACATAACATTTCTGACACTGTCTTCTTTTTACCTCCACAACCATGCCTGAGCCATTCACTAGCAGCTTCTCCACTGCCTTAAATGACTCCTGCAAGAATAACAGACACTTAAATGCTCCTCAGGTTTAATTATTTACAGCTCAGAGGTGTTGACAGGATCCTGGAACACTGGGAGCCCAAAAATCTTTACACTTGAACCTGTTTATTGCACAATTTTAAGGGTAAAATTAACATGAAAGTGTGACGTAATGCACCTGCTGTGTGTCTTCCTATACACACCCCATGTTCCACAGTAATGTCACAGTGTTCCTTCAACTGTGTGCCTTAATTAACCTGATTTATGATTATTTAAATCTTACATAAAGGTGAGGCGTGCAAGTAAAACCACAGAACAAGACCAGATTTGCGAACATTTCGCAACCAGCTATGGTCAGATTAGTGTATTTTATAGGTTATTTTCAACTTTAATCATATTTTTATTTCATAATAACTTGGAAAACTCTTCAAAAGTCCAGGAAAAGAGATGCAGCTACTGTTGAAAGTCCTATAACAGCACCGTTTTTGGTGAAGCTACAGTTATATAACATATGATTTATGTTCCTCCTGTAAAAGTAGGGTCGCCCAGTTGAGGAATAATATTATTTATAATGATAATAAACTTTATCTTCATAGCACGCATGTAAATCTGGAGTTACAAGGTGCTTTAAGGGCAATAAAATAAACATAGATGTCAGTAAAATCCTAAACGTTTCCCATTACATGAAGGTGTTTTGTAGTTTTTTCTCATCTGATCCACTTTTCTGTTTGCTTCTGCTTTTATTTTTATAGTTTATTTTAACTTATATTGCACATGTCTTCTACTTCCTCTTTTCATAAGAATAAATACTTTATTATCAGAGCTTTTATGGGTGTTTCTGTGTCAGAGGATATTACTAGAAAAGCGTTACTCTTCTGTCATCTAAGGCGAAAAAAAAACAGCTTTTAAGAACCGGACGCTCCGGCTTCATGCCAGCAACAAGTTTTTACAAGTTATTGTTCGATTGCCTAATGCAAATTAAAGAATTAAGACCCTAAAGCACATTTTGTCCTCAACGGTGTCACTTTTAAGCCATTCTTCTCAGTGTTCTCACGAGTCGCTGTCCCTCCTCTGCTCAGTGTTATTGGTTCCCCTCCTTAGTGTAGTTTTATGACACTGAGCCTGGTTCTAATTTTCATAAACAAAACAAGATGTTTGCCAGCGTCCTGAGTGGATCACTGGGGGATCTGAATGTTCTCTAAGCCTTGAACATTGTGTTCTTCGTGTGGTGAGTTTGGATCAATTGGAAATGATGCAAACACGCAGAATGCAGCTGTTGGATTGTGGACAGGCTGAGAAATGAGATGATTTTTGATTTGCATGCTGCAGTTTACAGTATCGTCAGTCTCCTCGTGTAACGGTCACATTTCTTACTTGGCAAAGCACAATCAAATGTTTGCAATCTACTACACAATGAATATTGAACTGAAGCTTGACTTTGAAGTCAAATATTGCAAATCAAATCGCAATATCTGTCAGAAAAGTTGACATTTTCCCCAAATTATTCAGCCCTGGTCTGTGGAAATGAATCAGAGCTGCATGTCCTCTTTGTATTTGCAAACAGCCTGTTCGTTTCAACATGTGTGTTGCGGTTTCAAAGGTCTCAGAAAGTCGTGTACAGCTGGACGATGAACCACTGACCTGGATCTTCTCATGTACTTTCTCTCTTTTGCAACCTGCTAAGACAGTAGACTATCAGTAACCAAATTTGAACTGCCCCCCCCTCTGTGTGTGTTTTTCTTTTTTTTGTCCAGCTCCTATGACGTGGCCGTGGTCGGAGGCGGCATCGTGGGTTTGGCCACAGCCAGAGAGCTCATTCTGAGACACCCGACGCTCAGCTTCGTCCTGCTGGAGAAGGAAAAAGAGCTCTGTGGGTTGAGTTTTTAAGTTGTTGTGGTAAAAATGTTCTAACGAGAAACATATTTTGCATGCCTCTTCATTACATAAGTTGGTTGTGTAGCCTCATAGTTATTGTTTTATTTCACATCCAGTGTTCTGGAGCGCAAAAGTACAAAATGCAGAAAATAAATAATTAAAAATACATGTGAAGAAATGAAAGCACATGGACATCTTGAAGTGTTTTAGCTTGATTTCTGCAGCATTTTGTTGCAGTTTAGTACTGCTCCTTACATCAGTTCATGGAATAAAGTCTGTGCTGCAGAATTGCTTAAGTGCTTTTGCCTCTTTACAAGTATTAGTTTTTGTGTGTGTTTGTTAGCAACACAATTAGCCTGATAAAATGTGTCAGCAACCTGATAAAACTGTTAGAAAATGAAAGCACTAAGTCCTGCTACTCAAATTTGGTTTGTGAACCTGCAATAGAAAAAGAAAAGAAAAGTCCATACTGCCATCATGTTGCGCAATACACAATTAAATTAAGAGCAACACTCCTGATTGGTGCATTAGGACACACAGACATGTAACAATGCAACCACAAAAATAATAAATGGTCTTTCTTCAAGCATAGATCCTGAAAAATGTCACATTAAAACCACCTTAAAGGGGAAGTTCTACATTCTGGGAAAGTCGCTGCAGATAAACCACAACTTGTCGATCTTACACTTCAGTTTTTATTCAGATCGGACAAACAAGCTTTATCATGTTTATTAGTCGGGAGTAGATGTTCTCGTTGGTGGGTTTATTAAGAGAGGCGGGCTTCTTGTTTCCCTGTTTTCAGTCTTAATACAAAGCTATTAGTCTCCTGACTAGTTTCACAGACTTGAGTCTATCAATTTATTAATTTAACGCTCAGAAAGAAACCACTAAACGTATTTCCTAAAAGCGTCTCCTTTAAACATGAGTTTAGAGTCTAGAAAACTGGCTTTATTTTGAATCAGTCTTTATTTAATGAGGCCCACATAAAACACAGGGAGCATAAATAGCATTAAACACATTAATACACAGTGAAATATTCAGTTTACCCTCTGAACCCCAAAAGTGGAATTGAAATGTGTGCTGTCTTTACAAAAAATCACCATTTATCATAGCCCAAAACTGTAAAAACACAAAAATAAAGGTCAGATTTTCAACATTCCAACAGTCCATGAACTCATCATGTGTGACACGTGATCACGTTGTGATATTTCATCAAAATTACTTTTTTCTACTTGCCTCATTTAAAAAATTTGCCAAAAATAAAATGTTTTCTCTAATCAGATTCTGTGACAAACAACAAATTCTGTGCTTCTCGGCACAACTGTGAAGCCATAAGGGACCAAGCTGTGATGAACAGTCATGTCACAAAAATTCAGTTGTTTTTTTTTGGCTGAACTGCAGGCTGTGTTTACACTAAGCTGATAGGAGACAAGTATGGAAGCTAATTAAAAATGTAAACTGTAAAATATCTATACTATATAGAGCCACCACGTTGTTTTTCACATGTGTTGACACATGGAAAAATACTGTACATGTTGATTCCAGGTTTTTGTTTTTTTGTAAAATTAGTAATTGAAGAAATTTTGCTTATGATTTTTTTCCCCAACAGTTTATGGTATTATAAGTTTATTTCACAGTACACAAGACATTTATTCATTCTCTGTACTTCTAGTAATGGTTGCGCTGTTTCCATAGAGGTGCAGGACTTTATATTACAGTGAAAAATGAGCCCACAGTGAATAAAAATGTGACAGGAGCAAAAAAAACTCCAGAAACTACTCCGAGTGTCATTTTTCTCTCTTCGTGTTCAGGAGGAAGATGACAGAGGGTATAAAGAAGTGTTTGAATATTTTGGTTCTAGTTCATTAAAGTCTGAGAAGGATAGACGGCAGAAATTAAAGCTGTGGATGTAAAAAATGGGGTTAGATTCTACTTTTATATACAACTGTTTGCTGTAAAGATACTGCAGAGGTATTCTGCTACACATAAAAACACCTTATTGAGGACATTTTTGTGACTGATAGCAGCAGATAAAACAGAAACCGAGCACAGATTCAGCAGCAGTCTGATGGATCCTCGCTGTCCTGTATGTGTGGTAATAAATCCTGTTCTTCACTGTGTCTGTGTTGGCAGCTGTACACCAGAGTGGGCACAACAGTGGGGTCATTCACAGTGGGATCTACTACACTCCGGGTTCGCTGAAGGCCCGTCTGTGTGTGCGAGGAGCCACTCTAGCCTACGAGTACTGCGAGAAGAAAGGACTCCCTTACAAGAAATGTGGAAAGGTCTGCTGCAGTGTTTTAACCAGATAAGATGCATTTTACAGCATGTTTGCTTTACGGGTTATTCTGTCTCTAATCATCAGGGGGGCTCCTGCTCAGACGTCTCTAATTTTAGAGCATAAAGTGTGGATATTTATAAAGATATCTGTGAAATTTCAGCTTGATATATGAAATACTTTCCTCGATTTAAAAAAATAAATAAAAAATGTTCATACAGTAAAGGAAAGGCTGTTTGAACAACAATATCACAGGATCTATTCAAGATAAAAGCCTGAAATATACACTGTTATTTCTCATCAAGTCATTGATTCAGAATCTGCAATATTAGACAAGCAGATCCAATAGTCTCTGGGTGAGCTGAAATATGAAAAAAATTAAAGCTGTCATGTGTGAATGAATCTTAGATGTAGTCATCGGACTTCTGACTCCAAAAGACATCAATACTTTACATTGGTACATGCATGCAGTCAGTCCACACTGTGATAAAACTCCTATATAGGAATAAAACATAAACCCATGGCAGAATTGTTTTCTTTAGTTTTTTTTACATATGAAATAGAGATGTCCCTATCAAGAGTTTCTGCCCCTGGTCTGATCTGAATCATTTATTTTTTAGTATTTGCAGATACAGAGTCCCAATCCGACACCATTTTTCTTCAATTACATTGAAGTTGTTAAAATATAATCCCCTGTATATGCTTGACAACCCAATAGCTCCACAATGCATTAAGACAAAAAGCTGTTGCTTAATGTTACGTAGGTGGTCGCGAAGAAACTGTATTCTCTACATTCATGTCAGAAAATGTATTTCAGGTTAGCTGTAGTACCTGGTTGTTCCACCAGGAGGAGCCTCTTACCGTTTAACCCTTTAAGTCCTGAGCCTCAAAATGTCCGCCTGTTTTTTTTCTTATTTTGATTACAAAAAGGTAAGAAAATGTCCTGTCAGTGCTTGTGCCCATTTTTTCGTTACGCTTTACAGCCAATATGGTGTCATTACGGTAATTTTACGGTAATTTCATCCAGTGGGGACACGAATGAAATGACCGTAATGACACCATATTGGCAGTAAAGCGCAACGCCTCAGCTTTTGGAAACTGTTGGATTTTTTTACGATAGCACAAACGGTGACATTTACAGTATTCCAAAGTGCGCTTGCCCATGACGCACTAGGACTTAAAGGGTTAATACTGTAGTGACCAGAGGAGGCAATAACTCGGACAATGGGAAGTTCATGTTGGCAAACACAGAGCATTGTGGGGGTTTAGCTAGAAACGGGCACCATGAGAAAGTCTCCTGTGATGCTTAATGACCTGCAGCCAGAGCTGGAGTGTTTAACACAGGCTGGAATAAATGAAGACAGGTTTTCTTGGTGGCATATCTGGCCCAAATCATGTGCCCACTAACTAAATTAGCAATGTTAACACAGGATAAATTGTCAATTGTGCTGAATTTGTGTTATTTGATTATTGATTTAGAAAACTACTCAAATGTGCATCCCTAGCATCTTGCCACAAATTCTGTTCTCCCACGATGACACCTGTGTGAAAGCAGACATAAAGAATCAGGGTTTGGTCTTGTATATCTTGTAGCATTTAAAAAACAGCATATGGACATGATAACAAGGTAAATAACTTGATGTTCACCAGTGGGGTCCTTTAAGGTTTGATATCCAGCCCATGAGTTCCCATGTGGATCACTGTCTTTGTATTTAAAACTGTTTTTCTGCAGCTTATCGTGGCTGTGGAGCAGGAAGAGATCCCCCGACTAAAAGCGCTGTACGAGCGCGGCCTGCAGAACAACGTACGCGACCTGAGCATTGTCGACGCCAAGGGCATCCGAGAGCGAGAGCCGTACTGCAGGGTAAAGGACGCTTTTTGGTTTTTGGACAGAAGGAAACCTGCAGATAGAAGCTAACAGTGTGTCATCTGTGCTTTTCAGGGGATAATGGCCTTGGATTCGCCCTACACCGGCATCGTAGACTGGAGGATGGTGGCTCTCCAGTACGGCACAGACTTCGAGGAGGCAGGCGGGACGGTGGTAACCGAATACGAGGTCAATGACATCTCCATGGTGAAGGAGAGTCCAGCCGGGAGCACTGAAGGTAACAAACTGCTGCAAATGTGTCGTCAGAGTCTTGATTTAAAAAGAGGTGTGGCTGCTTCATGTTCAACTTTTTAAAATTCTGTTTCCAGGAATGAAATATCCAATCGCACTCAGAGACAAACAGGTAAGACATGAGGATAAAAGGATAATTTTATGTAGATTATTTAGATTGTGTTCTGTTGTTAATGTTCTTTTTGGTTGTGTTGTTCTAACAGGGGAACGAGGTTTGGTGTCGGTATGTTCTGACCTGTGGAGGCCTCTACTCAGACCGACTATCGCAGATATCTGGATGCAGTCGGGAGCCACGAATCGTCCCCTTCAGAGGAGATTATCTGGTCCTGAAGCCTGAGAAACACTATCTGGTCAAAGGGAACATCTACCCTGTAAGTCTGATGAAGATCTGATCTGATCTGCAGACGTTTGTCATATGTTGGCACTGAATACGATTGTTAATCTCAATAATCTCAAACTTTGGTGGAGTCATTCACAACTTAAAAATCATGCAACAAGATATCAGTAAGCTGCAGCCTCCAGACTTCTTTATTTAGGGGTTGAGATGCTTTGAGACTTTAACTGCTGTTGTTTTAAGTTTTGGTTTCCTCTTGGGTTTCAGTCAGATTTAAAAGCTGATCCCTGCAGCTGAAAATAATTCTGGGAAATATAACAATATTCTCAAACTTACATGGAGCTTAAGGATAAAAATTTGGCCAGAAGAGTTTCAGGAGACCAGAATATGTAGAACTCGTGGCTCATTTTTCACTGCAGTATAAATGGAAACAGCACAACCATGACTAGAAGGAGAGAGAACTCAAGAAGGTCTTTTTTTGTAGTGTAGGATAGTTATAGTGCCATAAATCATAACAAAACTATACAAAAGTTGAATTTATTTGATCATTTATTTTACAAAAATTGGGGGGGGGAAAGTAAAACTATTTTTTCTAACTGCCACAGGTGTCACCAATACTGGGGGAAAGAAATACATACATAAATATTTGACTATTTACATTTTTAATTTATTTCCATGCCTGTCTCCTGTCTGCTCTGTATAACATATCCTGCAGTTCAGCCTAAAAGTCTCTGAATTTTTGTCACATGACTGTTGGTCTCAGCTGAATCACTAATAGCTTCTTGATTGCATCAAGGAATGCAGAATTTTTTGTTTTTCACTGAATCTGGTTACTGCAAACTGTTTTTGTTATATATATTTTTTAATCAAGGCATGTGGAATAAAGTGATTTTTAAAAAAATTGAAATATCACAATATTAAACTTAGATTTGGTTAAGTTTTCCAACTCAACAGCAGGTTTGCAGAGACAGAATTTCACTTTTGGGGGATTTAATTCTTAAAAGATGGATAAAAAGGATTAAAAGAATGGAATTATCTAAGAAATATAGGGGCATATATGCAATATTAGGTTTTAGCTTTACTTAAAAAAATAGAAACAGACAGAGGTGAGCCTGAGCTGAGACAAATTAGATTTTAGCTGCTGCTTCATGACACCTCTGCTGGTTCCTGATGATGGTATTTATAGAAAACCAAAAGCTTGACATTGGAAGTGTTTATGGAGTAATTCTTGTATGTTGTAAATATCAGTGTATCAACGGTTATTAGACTAATTCTGTAAAATATCTTTCTAGGTTCCTGACCCTCGTTTCCCGTTCCTCGGCGTCCACTTCACCCCGAGGATGGATGGAAGCATCTGGCTCGGCCCCAACGCTGTGCTCGCCTTCAAGAGGGAGGGTTATAAAGTTTACGACTTCAACGCCAGAGACCTTGCAGATGCTCTTTCATTCAGGTACAATGAGGAATTTATCTTCAAAGGCTGTGATGACAGTTAAGATTGATGAGATAAGATGCCTTACAGTCAGTGCATAAATACAACAATCTTCCAGTTTGTAATAAAAACAGTGACAACATAGATAAACTAATGAATAACAACATCCCAGTCACCACCACTGTGGGACCTTGAGCAAGGCTCTTAACCCCTGACTGCTCCCCGGGCGCTGCACCGCGGCAGCCCACTGCTCCTAGTATGTAGAGAAGGAATTTCCCCAAGGGGATCAATAAAGGTTAGATTATTATAACATGAACAAATATAAATATAAAACAGCATAAAATAGTAAGAAACATATGATGCAGGAAAAATGTGTCAGGAGATACTGTAAAAAAAAAAAAAAAAAAAAGTATAAATGTGCACTGATTCGGGATTGCACAGGGAGTTAACCCTCTAAATTCCAAGGTGTTTCTAGGCATGTTTTACTCCTGACTCACTGTGGGCTCATTTTTCACTGCAATATAAAGTCATGCGCCTCTGTGGAAACAACCATGACTAGAAGTAGAGAGAACTCAATAGTTGCTTGTGTGGGCTATGACAGTTATCATGTCTGAAATAATAATAATAATAATAAAAGAATGTTTAATTTCTTTCATTGTTTATTTTACAAAAATGTAAAAAGATGGAATCAACATGAACATTTTTCCAAAGGGCCCACAGGGGTCACCAATACTGGAAAATAAAATCATGACTCTACATACCATAGATATTTTACTATTTACACTTTTAATTTGTTTCCATACTTGTCTCCTCTCTGCTCTGTGAAAACACAGCCTGCAGTTCAGCTGAAAAGTCCATGAATTTTTGTGATGTGACTGTTGGTCGCAGCTGAGTCATGAAGGGCTTCATGGTTGCGCCAAGGAGCACAGAATTTTTAGTTTTTTTCAGAATCTGTTTAATGCAGACAGTTTATTTTTGGCAATTTTTTAAATGAGACATGTGGAATAAAGTGATTTTTTAAAGATTAGATTTGGTTAATTTTCCTGTAACAACAACACATCACAGCTGATTAGTTCACAAACCGTCGGAAAGTTGACAATCTAAAAAATTAATTCTGTTTTTACAGTGTCTAGGTCTGGTAAATACTGTAATTTGGGCAATTTTCTTTCTGTTTTTTTAAAAGCCTTTCAAACTCGCAGGCAAGTTTGGAGTTTAGAGGGTTAAAATCATAAGTTGCATCTTTACATTGATCCAGTGTTGGTGTCTTATCTCCATTGTTACACATAACGTTGCTAGTGCTCAGTGTGTGATGCTGAATATTTAATATTTGTGTTCTTGTGCTGCAGAGGCCTTCAGAAGCTCGTACTGAGGAACATGACATACGGCATCGGAGAAATGTACAGAGGAGTCTTCATTGGTGCACAAGTAAAAATTCTACAGAAGTACATCCCTGAACTCTCCCTGAGCGACGTCCTCAGGTAGACAAATGATCCTCTGTAATATGAGACGCTAAATAAATGCCTTGAAGATGTCTGTGAAGGTTCTCAGTCGTCCAGGTCATGGTTATCCTCGTAGTTTCAATCGTAGCATCTGGACTTGCTTGAGTTTGTTGAAGACGTTTCACCTCTCGTCCAAGAGGCTTCATCAGTTCTAAACTGACTGGTTGGGAGTTCCAGGTTTTATACTCTTCAGGATCCATTAACACTATTGAAACTCCAGTCTGCTGAGTGTGTGTTGCCCCTCGCCTCATTATGCGAGTGGTTAGGTCATTCCCTCTCACAATGGGGTTCATAGGGCCCGTTGAGGCCAGGTGTGAATGGAGCCAATGCGAGTGGTTAGGTCTTTCCCTCTCACAATGGGGTTTGTTAGTTCCAATTGTGGCCAGGTGTGAATAGAGCCAATGCGAGTCGTTAGGTCCTTCCCTTTCACAATGGGGTTCGTTAGGGCCCGTTGTGGCCAGGTGAGAATGGAGTCAATGCGAGTCGTTAGGTCCTTCCCTTTCACAGTGGGATTTGTTAGTTCCCGTTGTGGCCTAGGTGTGAATGGAGCCAATGCGAGTCGTTAGGTCCATCCCTCTCACAATGGGAGTTGTTAGTCCCCGTTGTAGCCAGGTTTGAATGGAGCCAATGCGAGTCGTTAGGTCCTTCCCTTTCACAATGGGGTTCATTATGGCTCGTTGTGGCCAGGTGTGAATGGAGCCAATGCGAGTCGTTAGGTCCTTCCCTTTCACAATGGGGTTCGTTAGGGCCCGTTGTGGCCAGGTGTGAATGGAACCAATGTGAGTCGTTAGGTCCTTCCCTTTCACAATAGGTTTCGTTGGGGCCATTTGTGGCCAGGTGAGAATGGGTTCTGTTCTTCCTGGGTAGAGAATGTAAACCTAATAACTCGCATTGGCTCCATTCACACCTGGCCACAACAGGCGCTAAAAAAACCCATTGTGACAGGGACGGACCTAACGACTCACATAATGATGGGAGGGGCAACACTCACCCAGCAGACAAAAGCTTCTATAGTGTTAATGGATCCTGAAGAGTACAAAACCTGGAACTCCCAACCAGTCAGTTTAGAACTGATGAAGCTTCTTGGATGAGAGGTGGAACGTCTTCGACAAACTCAAGTCCAGATGCTACGATTGAAACTACGAGGATTGAATGCCTCGAACCAGTCAAGTTTTATGTAACAC
>OMNN01062820.1:0-10850 GCA_900302755.1 Chromis chromis | reverse complement strand
GCGCTTCGGGCAAAAGAAACATGAAACCTCCTTTGCATTTATAATTGACTGTATGTAAATGACGTGGTTACTGTATGTTTCTCCATGCTGTGCAGGTGTACAGTAGGTGATATGTTCTCATTATGGTGTTCACTTTGACATTATAATTAACAAAATATATAAAAAAAAATAAGAATGAAAACATAATTTAAGATAAGGAACACAGTTCTGTTCTGGAACACGATGAAAGCAAACTGTACAGTGTAGAACTCAAACAACATTAGCAGAATGGTTTGTTTTAGTGAGCGGAGTTTATTTTCCTGTTTTGTTTTGCAGTTGATGTATTTCATGTTTGCAGTTACTCATTATGTTGCATCTCTAATTTTCGGCTGTGTCAACGAACAGCTGTACTGTTTAAAACCTGGTTATTTTTACTGCGGTGTTCTGGACCAAAAAACAAAAGAGAAGCAGCCTAAGGCACAGAAGTCTGCTGGCACCCTACAGTTTGCAATGGAAGTTTCAACATCACTGCGTCATCAACACATGAAATAACCGCAGAAATACCTTTGCAATCCAAATGAAAGTGCAGTTAGGAGCTCGGAGATGGCTCTCTCTATCCTGTGGGTGTTTTGTATGTTTTTAAAGCATTACTATAACATAAATCTAATATGCAATTGCCAAATTGCAGTTTTTTACCCTGTTGACATGTCCAAATGGTGTTTTCTTATATGCTAGAAGGCATATCATGAGCAAAATAAGCAGTCAAAACCATGGCTGAGCTTCAGGCAATGGTGTAGAGTTACATTTAAGACACTTTTCAAAGATAGGAGGAGATTTTAATGGAAAAACAACTTAATATAACACAAATATGTAACTTTGATAGTGAGGTTTTAGGGGTCAAATCAATAACTGGGGAGGGCTGTATACAAAATCTTCTCCGGGTTAATTCATTAGAAGCTCTAGAATCTTGTAAAAGTGTAATATATATGCCTGGAAGGATCTAATGTCACTGCTTTTTCATCAGACATCTGTTCCAGCAGGCAAAGCTCTTTGACACTTGGTGGAAATGTCCCTGTAAATGTCAGTGGTGAAAGTGCACTAAAGCATATCAGTGCTTGCCAGGAGTTACTCTCCGTCATTATCTGCTTACGCCTGTTGCTCGGCATAGTGTGATTCACACCAAGCAGCCGAAGATAAAAGGAGAAAATATTAGTCCAACAAAATGTCACGGCTGTTCTGGTAACTTGGTAGCCTGGCATGTGGGCACCGAAGAACTGTGTGGCTGTCTTATAAATGTTAGATCCAAAAAACATTCTGTGCTCAGAGATTTATTCTTATTTTTTAACGCCTAACCAGATGGATTTACCTAAAATTAGGAGCTGAGAAGTATGCTTCTAGAGTTACAAACAAAAAATAACAAAAAAAGAGCATCTGCTACTTGGAAGAAAAGCACCTCATACAGATTCTTCACCTGCAGTATGTTGCAACCACAACACTCTGAAAAAGATGAAGCGTGCACAGAAAGCTTGCTCGTGTGTGAAAATTCCCCATATTCACCCTTTTTTGCTCCCTCCAGTGGTTGCGGAGCTTGTCATCCAGGCGCCGAGCGGCTGAAGCCCACTGCGCCGCCAGCCTGCGAATGCGTCTCTTCATGAAGCTCAGAGACTCCTTCCCGGTGCCCACTTGTTCCAGCAGAGTCCCGATGTCAGACTGGAAGACAGCCTGGATGACAGGAACAGTAAAATCACTGGAAAGCGTAGAAAAACTGGACATTTTAGTGAGCTAATATTAATAATCTTTAGATCGGTGCAGAGATTCTAGAACTAAAAATACTCAAGAAGAGGCTGGTTGATCTAATTTGAAGCACTAAAAAAACTGAACTGGCTGTTATCTACAAGTTGAACTCATTGGTGGTGGTGGTTTGGACTGTATAGGGCACAGACAGCCTGTCATATCTTGTTATCTGCTAGTACCCTGGGGCTAGGCCTCTGAGAGAGGTCGCCTGAGGGATTCTTGGATTTTCCTCATATATAGAGTCAGCTCTCATTTTACATCATCTCCTTTTCCCACTGCAATCAAAGCGTCAAGTGCAATACCAGAATCTGATTATTAATCAATGGAGAATCTGCATGGAGGGCACACAAACTGTCTTTCTCAAACACAAATAAAAGAGACTGAATTCTCTCGAAGACGAAATCAATATGTACAGCTGTTCTGTACTCTCACAATGCAGGTGGAATATTGCTCTCAAGAGAAACTTGTGTACGGCGCAGAAAGATGCGGAGTACCGAGGGGGAGCTCTCGGATTAGTCCTTGTGAATACAGGATGGCAATTAGAGCAGAAGGCAGAGCCGCGGAAAGCATTCACGTCAGGGCCCATCATGCCGGCTGTACGTTACTCTGGGGAGAAACCAGGGCGAGCGTTGGGGTAGACCTCGCACAGTGATTGTAAGCTCATATGTTGATGCTGAAAATAAAAATAAAACAAATGAGGCAGGAAAGCGAGAAGCAATGAGAACGGGGAGTGACAGCTAGCACCCGGTGAGCGATAATGTACAGCTGGGGGATTCAGACTCCTCCGGGAGCAGCTCATCAGCAACAATGGTCAGGGAAATCCCTTGAACTTCAAAGCAATGTGTAGCATCAGCCAGAGACTGTATATAAAATATGGACACAGCCTCTGGGTCTGAAAAGTGAAGCCACAGCTGAAGTGCCTCAGTCCTTCATTCTTTATAACAACCAGCAGGAGAGGATGCCTCTGGCTGCAGGGACAAGCTGATTGTATAGAAGACTATGAGAAAATGACCCTACTTCTAACTTGATTTAGTACCATGGTGAACATTTTCTTAATGAGTTTATGGTCTCAATTGGTAGTTTTAGGCCTCCTTTAATACAGCATGATGCTAATTTTGTAAATTATGGCACCATTTAGAGTAAAATCGATGATAAAGAAGGGTATGCTTAAAGGGATGGGGCTACCCTGTGACTGACAGGTTACTACTGAATAGGTGTGTGTTGCGTCCTTTAGTTCTCAGGACAAAAACCAAGATTGCAAATGCGTAAATGCCAAACTCAAGGGTTGAAAACAGAAGTCTACAAACCACCAACATCCATCTTTTGCATCACTAGACCCACCAACTTTTTAATACCCTCTAGAGTCTACCTGGGTGTCATATTTTCCCTCTGCTGCAACAGTGTCAGCAGTCAAGTTGCTCATTTCCATCTATCTTTTAAAGAAGATCTGCCAAAAACAATGGTTTAAAATTCTGTCTATTAATTTTAAAGTTGCTCTCGGCTGCCTCATTACAGATCAAAACTGTCAAATTTATTCTCAAATTCATAACTAAACCGAGGCTACAACAAACAAACGACAAAATAATTCATGCAATTGAATAATTGAATTAACGTAGACGAAGACCATTAAGTAAACATTAAAAAGGAATTATGGATAATAACCTATTTCAGTCGTGCCACAGGGAAGACAGAAAAAGAGGACTCAATAATAGTTTTGTTTTAGGCTATTTCATAAGGCTACAGGCAGAATAGGTCAAATTTTGGACGCATTTTAAGAGATACTGTAGGTGTATCAGGGTCGGAGCAGATCCACCAACATCCATCTTGTAATCAAGACTCCTACAAAGACTCAGCTTTGCCAGATTGTAGTTCCTGCTCATCACGTCTTCTCTGCTCCCCCGGACCTGCTTGGCTTTGGTTCCCACACTCTGAACTTTCCTGCTGTGCTCAGCTAAGGTTTTTACCTCTGCAGTGCACAGACAGTCACCATCCTGGTTCTTCAACATTCAATCATCCACTCTGCTCTGCTCTTCCACAGCTCAATATCCCTTCCCTTCAAGCCTGCAATAAATATTTATTTTATATCACACTCAAGTCTCCTTGCCTCTCTATCTCTTTATCTGGTCCATCAAATCAAGCAAGCTCAGGCTGGTGATGCGTTAACCTGCTTATCAAAAGACGCCTACACATCTGGGTGTGGTATGAATGTTGGGTGCAGTTTTTTTCAGCAATGTCTATACATTCTGATTTTTCTCCTTTTTATCCCAGTACCCCAGTAATTCCCTAGATGATTAATCAACCCAGTTTAGGAAAAGCCATAAAGTGATTGATGTAGGGGTTTTATTTGACATGCATTTGGAAATCCCAAGGGTGTCACATTGACCTTTTAGCGGTTTTAGTGATATACAGTCCATGGTGTCAACCTATCTTGCTTTTCAATACATTTTCTTCCCAATCTGGTCAGAGATCATCATATTTCTACCATAGTTTATGTCATTCCTCAGAGAAGGACACCTCTGTTGGCATTTGGAGACGGCAGATTACCACCTCACTAGACATCAACTGGTTCATTTCACCTGCCAGGAAGATTTTAACTCAGACAGCACCACACTTTCTCCCCTGATCTTCTCCTCTGTTGCACAGGCGTGAAAACAAACCAGCAAGATTCTCTAGTTTAGCAACGAGGGCAGGTTCCCCTGTGAGACTCCCGCAGGAGGAAGGTAGCAACCGCTTCTTTGTGTTTGTGCTTTCCAGGGATTGGATTAATGTCCTCTGCAGTGGTGGGCAAATGTTTTAACTCTGCATCACACTGCTCCCCTGAGCTCCGGTGCTATTTCTCCAAATTCAGTTAACTGTGTTATTGTGGCTTTGAAACGAAAATATTCTGTTACCTGCTTCTTGGGGGGAGGTTTCAAGGTGGGTGTTGCAGTCTGGTTCCTCCAGGGCAGCGGGGGGCAGAACCACTCCACCTCGCTCAGGTAGATGAGGAAGGAGCAGTCGGACCCGTCGACACCATAATATGCATAGCAAGGGTCCGACGTCCAGCGAGCTCGCATCCACTGGAAGACAAAGACCAAATCTGTTGTCTTGCTAAGATATTAACAAACTATTACCTCTGTCCTATCCTTACTGTGATGTTCCATTTTAAACCACTTCTATAAGTTTAATGAGTCTGATGGCTGCTTTAATGTCAAATGAAACTGCTGCAGGAACCTTGATAACGGAGAATTTCTTTACTGCCTCCGACAAGAAAATGCCAGCAGACTGATATTCGTTTTTTAAAGTTCAGGGCACCAACATTTTTCCCATGCTCTGCTCTCCGAGGCAGGTTGCAGTTATTGAAGTGAACCAAACTCCATCCCGGGCAACATGTCCCGCTCTTTCTCGGAGAGATAATGCATGATTCATTTTTACTCCCGCGAGGTAGGAAGTCTTCTGTTTTCTGCTGACAGAACTTCAGCTGTCTTTTGTTCAAAATAACCCCAGACTGTGAAGTTCTCCTGGAGCAGGAAACCCTGTACAGACCACAGAAACTAGAACTGTCTGGAACTTGGATACATTCTATATTTATTCTGGTTTCATTTATTTATGTTTACCTGAAAAAGTTGTGTTGACATTAAGAATCTATTCTTTTTTAAAGTGTCTTGTCAGGAGAGTTAAACATGTCACAGACATACACACATATAAGAAGGATTAAAAGTGCATTACAGTATCATAAAACCACAAAAATAAATGTTGTAAGTGGCAGGGGCAATGTGAGTCAAACACCGCGATCGGCAGTTGAAGATTAAAGACATTTTGCAACGTATTTAAAGCAAACGGGGCAACATACAATACTTAGACACCCTTTTTTCCAATCCAGGACACGTTCCTGTACTTTTTTTTTGATGGCACTGATCCATAGATATAAAGGAAGCAAACCAAGGACAGCTTTATAAACAGGAACACGGCAAAAGATTGAGTCTACAAGTGAACAAGGCAGACCATGAAACTTGAGCAAATAACACGCAATGGTGAGCAAGAGATTTAAGATTAGTAATAAACCTCAGTGCTCCTCGGCAGACTGTCTGCAAGGTTTGCAAGCACTGGGAGGAGACATGCATGTATATGGCGTCAAAATAACCCAGCACAGGCATAAAAGTGGTGCCAACAAGACAGGCAAGACTTGATTCTTGAATATATTCTTAAATTTGCTGTTTTATTGAAGTTTTTAACCAATAACTGGATGTGGGAGTCATCAAACATAACTCTTGCAGATCTTTCCATATATATATATATATGTAATACCTCTGTATACATGTGTGGGAGGCAATTACTGCACGCCTCTTAACAACCGCAATCTATTGAACAAATAGTACATGTTTCCAGAATATAATAAGGGAAAGCAGCCTTTAGACATGCAGAAGATAATATATGCTTCTTTTCTACATGTTGTGTTTTCTTTGGTTCCTACTGGCACTATTTCAATAGACCTGTTTTTATACAGTGTGTGCTTACAAAGCCTCATTCTTTTATAACTCTTTCCTCTGCTGCCAGCTCGTATAATTTGTTGCTCAGAGAACCCAGCTCTCCACAAGGAGCCTTTAAACAATCTCTTATCTTATTATACAAAATATATGTTGGAGTTGCACCAAGGTGAGTCACCAACAGACAACAAAAGGGAAGGCTTGTTTTCTATGTGTGAAAGAGTTTGGACTTAAGTGAGATATGAAGACTTACATCCATCTTGCTGGGACAGTCTGGATAGCGAGGATCTTTAGGAGTCTCACACTGTCCAAAGGCTCCGTCCCGAACTGGAGGAAAGGGAAAATGCGGCGTATTTATCAAAGCCTAAACACACACAAACACACTCACAAAAGGCCACACTCATCAGACAGCAGTATTAATCAACCCCCCCAAAAACTCCATTGCTGGGCTTTTTTTTCTTCTTCACAGGGACACAAAAGTCAAACACAAGGAGGAAGGGGAGATAAACACTCTGAAGAGGTACATCCGAGACATCTGCTGTTTTTACATCTTTGGCCAACATTTATTTTTGCATTTCTCTCATAAATACTGTTCATTTTATTATCTGTCAGTGTATCAGATTGTACAATAGGTTTAACTTAGCATCACAAAACCCAGCTCCATAAAACTGATATATATATACGTCGGTATAAATGGAATTATCACCAGCTCTGCACCTCCCAAATGGGCTTAAGACTATGTGCTTATTACTGGTCTGCAGTCTTTACTCGGTTTCCCCTGAGCATCAAATCTGTTTGTATTTTGCATTACACTATATATCCTGCAGCCTTTGGGCTGAACAGAGAATAAATTAGAGAGTACGGCGAGATAACAAGCTCCTATAAAAGCTTGGTTTCCCCCACTGAATGGCCACATCTCTGTTCCAGCCCACTCACTGGATTTACTATAGATAGACTGCATTAGTGTGATTCATAAAAATCATAATCTCCCCCCTTTTCTTGCTTCCCTTCTCTTCTCTTCACATCTCTTTTTGTTGCCCAACTGACTCTCTCTCTCTCTCTTGTCTTTGTCTGCCTCTCCTCTCCTTCCCTTTCCCTTGGTTTCTTCTTCTCGGAGCCCGACACCAGCAAAGCCTAATTAACGGAGCGGTTGCAGCTCCTCCAGCAGCATCCTGCCGAGCGTCGGAGAGCACAATCACAGACAAATAATTGCAAGCCATTCCGTCTGATTAGCATGATAACGGCAGACCTCTCACGATGAAAAGTGCCACTGCCTGCCTCTGTCAAACTTAGCCAGGTTCGGATCTGCCGTATTTAAATGATACCAGACATTATGACAACAGACAAATGATCTGACATATTTTAATGCAGCTGTGTGTTGAGTTGTTTTCAGTCAAGTGCACGGCGGGGATACAGAGGAGGGATTGAGTTGTGAATTAAATCGCACTGTCTGATTTCTATTCCGGGGCCAATAAAGTAAGTGAGAATGAAGGCTAATAAAGAAAAGCTGACAGACCCGGATCCCATTAACTAGGCAGTAATTCATCACCGTGATTTAAACGTTATTATATGGCAGCAACAATCGAGCACGGAGCTGCTGCGGTGCACAGCAGCTCCTCCACCTCCACGCAAACAGTAGCTTGCTATTTGAATGGGTAATGTTCCGTAAATAATGTCTGTCATGTTCTATATGATCAACCAGCAAGTGCATGTTGGACATAAATTGTGCATTCGGGTGTTCAACAGGATCCAGGCTTGACAGATGGGTTTACAGTATGTGGGCAGAGAGGAAAAGTGTCTTCGGATTGGATGGGCTTCAGATGGACAGGGAGGATTCATCAGTTATATTTGGTATTCTCCAGGTGTATGAGGGGGCTGTGTGTGCGTTTTTTTTAATTTTTATCGTACCTTTGTTGCCGGCCATGCTGCGCTGCAGGATCTGCTCCACCCTCACCGCCATGTCAGACATGTTCTGGGCTATGGCCTGGATCCGCTCCACCAAGCCTATAGGCTGAATCCTGATCACACAAACACAGACACACAACCATCTTCACATGATCAAAATCCTCCTTAAACAGCAATCAAGCATCTTCAAAAGACAGAGGAGACTACATTTCCATCATAGCGTCCTTGCATCCAGCAGGATTTGTCGTCCTCGCAGTCAGCGTGAAGTATTTGGAAAGAAATGCTAATTATCTAGAACTTGAGGCGTGAAATCGAAAAAGCTTTTAAACACTGACAGATAATTTATTTGTTGAGATAATAAAGTAACTCAGCATATTAAAGCGGGTCCGTGGGGGAAATAATACCAGAAGAC
This sequence comes from Chromis chromis, assembly GCA_900302755.1. Lineage (NCBI taxonomy): Eukaryota > Metazoa > Chordata > Actinopteri > Pomacentridae > Chromis > Chromis chromis. Next base: position 2,294 of record OMNN01062820.1, on the reverse strand, counting down.
AATTAGGTTGTTGGCAAATGTGTTTCGCTGCATTTGACCTTGTGGCCTGGGATGGATATTGTTTCATATTTTGGAAAAGAATTGAAAACGTTAAAAGTTAGTGTTTAAAGATTGAATTTCTAAATTAAAAAAAAAAAAAATCTAATCTCTGCAAACATTATTTTTAAATCGTTTTTTAAATTTGTTACTGTTTTCCTGGTGCATTAGTTTTCCAGATTTGAAACCCTGCAAAATTGCGATCTGTAAGCCTTTAGGGGAAAAGTTCTGAAACGCTGAAACTTAAAAGGGCAAATGTTTGTTTTGAATTGTTGTACATTTGCACTTGTATTGACGACTGTTCTTTCAGAGCTGTGTTTGGACCTACTTTTAAGAAATCTTCTTACACATTTACAAGCTTGCGGATCACATGGTTTCTGGCAGTGTTGACTCACAGCTTTGGTCTGAAACTCGAAAGCAGACGGTCTAAGAAAACAAATCCACAATCCTTGAGGGTCTCTGTACCGTTTGTTTGTTCTCTGCTGAAGAACAGTCCAGTCACATGTTGTATTTAACAAGTTAGGCTGGATTGACAGACTGCTGCACTGATAACTAATGCACACAGGATACATGTGCTTTTTTATGCAAACCTTCAAAACTTCATCAAATCTTTAAAAAACTTTTTTCCCCATAAGATTTCAGGATTTCAAACACTGAGCACTGTTTATCCAACACAAAAGCTGAAACCGCTATTTACAGTGGAGAAGGAGATCTGGTGGATGAAACATGGAGAGAATTAAGAGAAAAGAAGGGACTGAAATGTACATTACAGTGCAGTATTACACTATAACTCCAGGAGATTTGGAAAATCTCTGCCAGAGAGAAAAGTCATGTTCTGCTACTGTGTGCAGCCTCACCAGAAACATTCCCTTAACATATTAGCTGCTCTACAAGAGGCAACCACCAGTGCAGATGAAACATCGTGTCAAAGTTTGTCTCTCTGTGTAACAACAGACTTTTAAAGGGAAGAAACAAAGTGCTTCAACCCTACAGCTTAGGATTGTACTGCAGATACCTTCGTTAACTATTAAAGGATTCATGCAATGAATTAGAGAATATTCTTGAGGAAAAAACTGTGTTTTGCCTCAGCCATTAAAAAAAGAAAATCAATGAGCTCCTCTTGGTATTCGAACACAAAATATTTAAAAGTTTTGGACTGTCAGATATATTAGATATCTGACAGTAAAAGGCGTTCTGTGAAGCTGGTGCTGCTTCTTATGACAGTTTATTTCATTTTCTGTTGCTTAAGTAACTAATTCATTGTCTAATTGGTGCAGCTCTCACCACAACTTGCAATTATTCAGATTATCAACTGATCTGACAATTATCTGCAGCAGAAAATAGAGAAAGATGTCAATCAGTTTCCCATAAGCCATTTTCTAAAACCTATCTATCTAATAAATGTAGCATTATCAACTTATAATTAACTAATTTGCAATACAATTTAGGAACACTGTTTTGTTTTGCACTGTTTTAACCTACTGAAACTCAATAAGGGCCACAGAGGCTGTTATTCCATGTGCCACTGGGATATTGGATCACTATCCTTGTTTCACTCTGCTTACTCTATTATATGTCCACTGGCCGGAAGTCATTATGGGTCACCGAAGACTTTGTCATGGTGCCCCTTTACTTGCTAAACCCCTACAATGTTTTCTGCCACCATAGAAACGCCAGCCTCCTCTGGTCTCTACAGTATTGAACAGTAAGAAGATCCACCTGGTGGCACAACCAGGTACTACAGCTAACGTATAGTACTTTAAGTGAGTATTATCTTGTAAAATGGTGTCGGATATCAGCAGATACTAGATATTAAATGACTCGGTTTGGGATCAGAACATCCCTACTATAAAGAAATAAACAATCAATGCACCTTGACTAGAAACTAATGTAATGCATTAATTAGCAGGTAGGTCCTGCATTATAATAATAAGACTTTTAGCAGTCGCAGGACAGCTAAGATGTACGATGTTGTCAGGTAATTTGCCAAAGTCGCAGTAGATTTGTGATACACTTTTTTGCCACCTTGATAGTAGTAGTAATCAGTGGTAGAAGAAACATTCATGTAATTTACTTAAGTAAAACAAGCAACGTAGTCCACTACAAGCAAAAGTCATGCATTCAGAACCTTACTAAATTAGGTGTCAGTGTTTCACTATAATATATGACATTTTTGGGTTAACATTACTGCTGTAGATGTTTAAGGTAACCTGAGGAGTAACTAGTATCTAAAGCTACCAGAGGAAGTCGAGTAAAAG
>OMNN01062818.1:0-14578 GCA_900302755.1 Chromis chromis | reverse complement strand
CCACGAGTGGCTCACCCAGTTCAGCAGCGCAGGTCTTGAGTAGCCGAGAGGACACCTTGTCTGTGCCTGCTGCTTTGCCGGGTCGAAGCCTCCTCAGTTCTCCCCTGACCTGGTTCGCAGTTATGCAGGGAAGAGGCTGCTGGGGGGGAGGAGGGGGGAGGAGAAGATAGGGTGGAGTGGATGGGGGAGGAGGGAGGAAGAGCATTGATGTTGGGGGAGGGGTGCCTCGGTGGTAGAGGGGGCTGCAGTGAGTGTCTGTGGGTCTGTGAGTTGGTCAGACTGGTCAAACCAGTTAAAAAAATTTACAATAGAAAAAAACCCTGATCACACTATAATGCATCACCAGCTCTCAGTACTTTAAGTGAAGTTTTTCCTGCAGAGATCATGTCTGAGCTTGTCGCACTGAGCTGTGAGAGCATTGGTTTCACTTACAGCAAGTTTTTCTGGTTGAGATGGCTGATTTCAAAGGTTTTTACAGAGGGTTTGTTCTCCTTGTAAAAACCCTTTGATAATTAATATGTCAGCAAAATGAAATTATAAAAAATTGCAGCTGGCTTTATTGAGTGTTCAGATTTCTAATCTGTAAAATAATGCAAATAAAGGCCTTTTTATATGTAATGCCTCACTTGCATATACATGAATTTCAGAAAACTTGCAAAACCAAAAATATTTGTCTTAATGCAAATAATCAACAATAAACTTCATATTGATGCCAATTAGTAATTTTGTTTGTTTGTTTTTTCATTAATTCATTAGTTTTTAAGGGATTAACTAAGTGTCTTCCTTTCAAAAGCAGCTCTTTTTCTTTAGCAAAGGGAATTTGTTAGAGCCAGTTATCATGATATCTGGTGAAATCAGTGGTTTCCATTGAAATCTACTGTATATGTAACATTTCCCCAATAAAATGTCTAAATGACCTGACCAATGTTATATATGATTTGACTTGTTTACTCAGATTATCCTAAATGTTTCCAACAATGTTTAAACCCAACACATTATTTCATTCCGTTCAGTTCATTTTGTTCACCTGTCAATGGCATCCTTCCCTCTTTACTAGCTGTAGCCTTGTACAGGCGCATGTTAAATGGAGAAGATGTTGGCAGCCAAGCTAGCTGGACATCTTTTTAAAAACAATTCTGTTATTTGTGTTTGTCACATGTGATGGATCCCGATTATTTTAAAATGACCGTTTTGTTCACAGTGCTGGGCTGCCCCACCACTGAATTCACTACATACTACATACATTGGCTACAGTAGCTGTATGTAAGTTAGCAGTTAACATTATGTTAACTAACCATTTCAATACATACATGAACATGATTTCAGTCTGAGTCACATCAGTTCGATTTTTATTAGCAGTGGTGGTAAGAACAACAATTCCCATGATCCTGTGCTTCATGTCAACATTGAGAAAACCCCAGCAGCAAAAATTATACACTGATCTGCTGCAACATTATAACCACATTAATATTTAAAATGTATAACAGTGACTGTCTCATTACAATCCAGTGTTCTGCTGGGAAACCTTGGGTCCTGGCATTCATGTGGATGCTAATTTGACACATACGACTCACCTAAACCCTACCAACACACAGCGACCTCCACCAGCAGCACAAAGCTCCCCACCACACCCCAAAACTGCTCAGGAGCACTTGAGGAACACGACAAAGAGCACACAGCAGTGAGCCAACCTCCAAACTCCCCAGATATAACTAGATCATGCATCCGCATAATGTGGTGGAACAACTCTGATCCAATGAGGCCTCATCCCATAAACCAGGGAAGGCAGGGGACACCGTGGACAGGTCGCCAGTCTATCACAGGGCTACACATAGAGACACACAACCAATCACACTCACATTCACACCTATGGACAGTTTAGAATCACCAATTAACCTCAGCATGTTTTTGGACTGTGGGAGGAAGCCAGAGTACCCGGTGAAAAGCACAGGGAGAACATGTAAACTCCACACAGAAAGATCCCAGGCGTTCTAACCGGGACGCGAACCGGGGATCTTCTAGCTGTGAGGCGACGGTGCTAACAACTGAGCCACCGTGCAGCCCTACACTGATTCATTTTAATTCAAATTCTATTAACAAAAATCCAAGTTTACTTTGAATACTATTTATGAAGTCATTTTGTTGAATGAGATCCTCTAACATTAAATATAGCTGGTGGTAAATCTGTTGCTGCAATCTGAACCCTTAACCTCAGTGTTAGGACATTAGTAATAGACCTTGTTGACAGTATATATTTTGATGACAGGAGATGTGGGTAAACAGAGCACCTAAAAACAAAATAGAGTTGAACCAGGACCTCGACTGCCTTTTCACCCAACACTCCTCCAGTGGGTCTTCCCAGGTTGCACTCTACTAATCTTTAATAGCTGGCTGCTCAGGCCTCACATGCTCAACTGGCTGACTCACAGAATGAGGTAGTCAGATGGAAAAAGAAGAATGGTTCAGCTCTGCAGAATTTTCAGTTATTGCCTCCCTCTGGAGGCTGCAGTGGCTCTTCATTAGTCTGAAGTGATGCACCTATAAGCCTCCATCAGACCTGTAGTCAGCTTCTCCACTGACTCCACTGGGATCCACATCTCCAGACTTTAACACTCACTTCTCTCTCCTCCACACCTCATGCTGATCCTTGTAAGTCTGTTGATTAATTTAAATAATTCACTGGCACATTCAGCTTTGATTTGTGTCTGTGAGCAAACTATGTTCCAGAAGAAGTGAGCTCTTGTGCTTTTAGATCAGTTTTCTCACTCTGGCTAAGTAACAACTGTATTTAGTTACTCAACTACGAAACTGGTTTATAATAATATGTAATTTAACTCTCAAACTTTGACCGTTTATACATCACAAAATAGTTTTCCACTGTGACTCAGCACCTCCTGCTGTAAGCAGTGTCCTTTCACCCTCTGGTTGGGTGGAGGGTGATGCTGGTTTCGGTGCCACGGAGCCGATGGGGGACCAGCAGCATGGAGGAGACCTTGACAGGTAAAGACAGACACAGCGGGACTGAAGCCTGGCAGCTCAGCCAGAGAACAACCTCATTAACCGCAGGGTCACTGATGTTAACAAGGGGATCAGAAATAGTGTAATTTTATTAAAGACCCCCTCTGGTGTAAATCACGTTTTTTTATCTTATTAACGTGTTCATATGGTGTTTTTTTTTATATATGCTGGAAGACTAAATAAGCAGTCAACGCCATGGCTGAGCATTTTTCACCTTGAAACTGATTCAGACTTCCAGGGTTTCATATATAACAAACCTAAAGAAACAATCCTGCCACATTGCAGGGTGGGAGTTTCTGTATTATTATTATTATTCTTTAGAATTAGTTTCCAGTTAAAGCATGCATGGTTCTATTGCTCCAATATTACAATTTTCCATTGTGCAGTATAGAGTAGTTTTACTGTGTTTGAGCAGAGTTGTAGGTGAGGTGGTGTGCTTGAGCTGCAGCAAGTGAGTGGAGATACTTTATAGATCTGCACTTTCTAGAGGAAGCAACAGTGTAGAGTTACTTGTAAGCCATTTTAGGGAAAGTAGGGATTATTTTCATGGGAAAAAATGTTTAAATATGTGATTTTGACACAGAGTTGAGTTTTTAGGGGTTTAATCAACATGAAGAGAGAGACTTTAAAAGACACTTCTCTCGATTGCGTAAGACATCATGACTTTTATCCTCCTTAGCAGTGTGCTTACAGATACAGTCATTCCATCTCTTCTGTCCAGTGAAATATCTAAACTGCTATAAGATGGACAGTCACTGTCTTTGAGAAGATGCACCAATACACTAATCAAATTGTAATGCAATGAGTTTGAAATCCCCCTTTTTTTGCATTTTACATTTCAGAGCAACTAGCAAATGTAGAGAAACCTGCTGGTGTACCAGGAACACTTGAACATTGCGTAATGTGGAAAGAGGAAATGAAATGATCTGTTACTTAAGACAGTCAGATGACAGTTTTGATTATCGTTGATCAGTGATCAACAAAAATGCCCCAGTTTGGTTGTTTTCAGTCAGTTCATTTAATCAAGACTTTGCCATAATTCTCAAGTCAAGTGACCACACTACAAATCACAAATCTTTCAGGACTTTGACTGATGGACATTAAAGTTACACTGAATTTAAACATTCTGTAGTCAAATCTGTGGTAAATGATTTCATGTTACAGAGACTAAAGGCCTTATAATTAAATATTAGGTGCATGTAGCTGTGCTGTGCCTGTATTTCGCTGCCTCGTCTTCAATGTGTTTCAGGAAGTTTACCCTGTCAAGACTTGAAACATATTTGATATTTTTTAGATGTCACAAAATCTAAGTCTTGGCTTCTGATTTTTGTGACTTGAAGGTCCCATATTCTGCTCCTTTTCAGCAAATTAATTTAAGTGTCACATGTCCCTAGAATGTGTCTTTAAAATTTTCAGCTCAAAATACTGCAAAGATGGTTCATTTTACTATGACTGTATAATGAAACATAGCAGTTCAGGGTCATTACATGTCAAATCATGAACATTTCTGCTCAGCTATCTCTGGTTTGCCTGAAATCTTTTTACCATAAAATACACTGATCAGGCATAATATTATGACCACCTGCCTAATATTGTGTTGCCCCCCCTTATGTGGTCAAAAATGCTCTGAACCATTGGGCATGGACAAGAGGACCACATAAGGGGGCCAACACAATATTAGGCAGGTGGTCTTAATGTTATGCCTGATCGGTGTATATACAGCATTAGAAAGCCGTCAGATGTTTAAACATTCACAGCTTATCACACAGTTCAGCTACAAGAACAATGAGCAATGAAATGTGTTAATTATTTACACAAGGGTGTCCCAGTCAGCATGTCACACTCTAACACTTTAACTGTTGGCCTCAGTGGAAAAGCAACAAAGCTGGAAGGTAACACAGGGTTAAAGTGGAGAGTGTGTACAGGGAGGATCAAAAGCTAGAAAACAAGTGCCTCTTGTTTGTGCGCTTGAATGTACAACTTGTATTTACACATTTCTCCAGGAAGACATTAATGACTGCAGACGATCACTTCATGGTCACTGTCTTAATGTGTTTATGGAGAAAGTCATGGCAACTATTAAGTCAATGCTGGAGCACAGAAGCTGGATTCAGCAGGACAGTGGCCTCCCTTTGTGAGCATTAACGAGAAATCCTATCCACTTTCTTCCAGTGTTGCGTGTCTGAACTACAGGATCTCTGAGGAGTGTGTTTTATCCCCAGGCTAAGCTGTCATTCTGAATGCTCTGACCACAGAATGAGAGCTGCCCTTTTTTTCTCTCTCCTCTTTTAAAGCATTGCAAAATAACCACTAGTCCAGGAGGTTCTCCATGCTACAGTAGAATAGCACCTCTGCTGTCCTTATTGTCTCACATCTGCTCTTTACACCCCATTTTCAGCAGCTACCTGCTATTGTCTGGACTGTAGTACAGCAGCTCGGTGAGAGCTACAGCTGATGAAGTGGACTCGACTGCAGCTGAGAGGTCACGTTATGTTTGAGGAGCTGTCAGTCTATTTAAGTTGAAGAAAAGGAGACGATGAGCTGTTTTTAGAAAGAGTCTCCAACCGGTTAATCTCCTTATATGTTGCCTTCAGAGAGGCCAAACAGTGTGTAAGCTGGAGACGCTGAGAAGATCTTTAAAGGTCAACTTAAATCTGGGTTATTTTAGCCTCAATCAGTAAAATGCTAAATACAGCGTCTGAAATTATGTAATAATAATGCTATTAAGTACCGTGTCTGTCACTTCCATAAGATCTTAACCTTAATATTTCATTAAGTCAGGTAAATATGCGTAGTAAATAATCCTGTAGAGTCCAAATCCTAATATTTATGTAAAGTAGTCAGATAAAATATGTTTATATAACATAGAATATTGTGGGGTTTGAACCTTAATATTTAATGTAGTCATATAAGTTAGTATTTTATACAACGTTGTAGAGTCTAAACCTTTTGAAATTTATGTAGCTGAGTCAAGCACATTTATTTATCAGTAATATTGTAGGGTCTTAACTTGTTGGGTCAATTTGCCATCTTAATTCTCTATTTGGAATAATTTGACGCAACGTCTTTTGTTTTAAATCTGCTATAAAAAAAATGGACAGAATTGTATAAACTAGTGGTGCATAAAATACTAAGTTCATTAATTAAAGGCAGCAATACCAAACTCTAAAAATACTCCCTTACAAGTAAAATCCCTGCAAGTATTAGTAATTAAATATACTTTCATCAAAATACTTTACACTTATTATATTATTGGGTTATTGTTACTGAAGTATTAATATGCAAGTGGCACTAAAAGTGGTCAAAGTGGTACTTAGTTTGACGATTTCATATACAGCTTGGTTTATATTCATTAATAAACAGGGGTGGAGGGGCCTCCTCAGAATAAAGTCTGTCCACCCCACACCACCAATAGTGAAGCCTGTTGGGACACTATGCACACTAAACTGGAGTTAAATCCTTAACTTAATGCTTGGAACAACTGCTCCAGATTTAAATTCTTTTTAAATCAAGTGTTACATAAAAAAAGCTTATTATATAGGCAGCTTTCCACTGCAGAAACTCAGGGGATGAAGGGAAGTGGTGTAAATGTTTACAGGAACAGCACTTTAATCTGCCCTTTTGGCCTTTCTGCTTCCATTGTAGTGAAGGATCTGCGATCTTTGACCGCAATGTTAACTCTAAGTGTGCCCAAATAATATCCTTTATTGATCCCCTTGGGGAAATTCCTTCTCTGCATTTGACCCATCCTATTCAAAGTTAACCTTAACTATACATACTAAGCCACGGTGCAGCACCCAGGGAGTAGTCAGGGGTTAAGAGCCTTGCTCAAGGGCCCACAGTGGTGGTGACTGGGACAAGCGGTCGATCTAACTTTCCCACCTCAACCTCTTGCCAGTCCAGGGGCTCGAACCCCTGTCACAAGTTCGCTTCACAAACCACTAGGCCACCACTGCCCATAAATAGTAGTTACTGGACCGGTTCTATTAAAACCTAGAAATTGTACAATGGAGGTTTGTTATGTTGTGAATTTTACATTGTTGATGGAGATGGTTGAGAGAAGACGACTGCTACTGGATGAAGACACCGAGAGCGTACAAAAAACATTCTCTGAGTTTAACCAATCAGCGTGGACACCTGCGTGAATTTCAGGTCTACTCATTGGTATCTACCATGAAGCAGGTATGTTATTGTCCTGGAAAACTGCCCTGAAAGAGGTATTACAGGGGCGGTTCTTGAGGTCAGAAAAAGTTCCAGGCTGCTACACAAGTCCATGTGGTGGAAAGTGGCCTATAATAATTGTTTGGCTCTGTCACTCATAATTGAACCACTGATCATATTTTAGTGTTTCAATTCTTATTCTAAAAATGCAGGTATATATGTAACGTGAATATAGTAGGCAGAAAGTATAGAGTTTTACTTTGACATGTAGTGGAGAAGAAGAGTTAAGGGGAATAAAATTGCACATTACACTTCAGTACAGAGTAAATGTACTTTCCCCACACACATAACAGGAACATCCACATAGTAAAACCAGATTGAATGAATTAATAAGCATGATGTAGATGAGACTACAAACACTGTGGAATCCTTGTGATGATTAATGGATAGCGGGAACGCTGTTATCCAATCACATTAGTAAATAGGCTGCTGCTGTTCATCCACACTGATGAGCCAGCGTTTGCGCAAGACTCGTTTTTTTCCGCTGTAGTGCACACACGCAAAAGAAAAGAATAAAAAAAGAAAGAAAGAAAAAGGGAGGTCTTAAATGATTTGCAGCTCGGTCACGTTCCGCTCACGTTTTCGCTGCTGGCTGGCAGTCAGCTGGAGTCCGGGGAGGAGGGACGCTGCTCCGCTGTTATTGGCACAAGGGGGGGCTCAGAGAGGGGGGGAGGCAGGGGTGATGGTAAACACACACACCACACTGTATCTGTGATGGATAGTAACAGTGTAGGAGGGGGGGATTTACACGTGACCAGAAGAGAAGAGTGGAAATCAGATGGAATAAACACGTCCAGTTTGTTGTTTAGTGGTTTCCATTTGGAGTGGGTGGATGCGTTTATCTGTGTTATTGCGTTAATTACACACGTCCTCATTTAGTGGGCAGAAAACACACATTTATATCTATAGTGCTGCGTAATTTGAAATGTCATCCTACAAACTGTAGCGGAGATCCTCATGGGTCAAACGCTGGACAACAATAGACACCGTGCGCCTTTGTTTCTGATGGAGCTCCAAATGATCTCAAACTGGATTCTGTTTCTAAAGTGTGTTTTCTGGATCGGTGCCATGAAAAGTTCCCATTCAACATTTCATGACAGCAGCCAGGAACAACAACAACAACAACAGCAGCTCAGCGTGTTTACCTGAGGTTCTCCGGGGTGAAGGCTCGGTTCAGGTCCGTGTCCACGTATCTGGTGCACTTCTCCACAGCCTTCGGGTTGGTGATGAACGGCTTCGCCTCGACTCCCTTCCTCTGGATCTCGTCGCTGTTCTTCATCCACAGGTTCACCAGCGTCACGCCGGACATCTCGTTCCCGTGCGTCCCCCCGAATATCGCCACTCTCCTGGCCTCGGTGAGCCGCGCCGCGTTGCTGTAGGAGGACATGATCGGGCGGTGGAGCGGAGGGGAAGCCGAGGACGGACACAGCAGGTCTCCCGAGGAAAAGTTTCCAGTTGGAGCTCCACGGCTTCACTGTTTGCTGCGCTCTTACGTAACGCCGCCTTGTTGTGGTCGCTGTGCGTAAAACGCGCTGAGTTCAACACGTCTGTGTCTGGTTGGAGGCGAAACTCCCACTGAGTTCCTCCCACTGTTCACCTGTTAGTGTTCACCTCCCACTGCCAACAGGAAACAACTAGTGTGTTCTTCAGGTGAAGTTCTTCTAAAATAACATGAGATTTACACAGTTTAGTTTAAATCATATTCTAACGCACAAGAGACTATTACAGGTAAACTGTCAAGCCACACATGACTGGATGGACTACTTCTGGCATTGTTCTTCAAAATAAAAGCATTAGACATATCTGACAAACACAAATTCACATTAAAGACAACTTAAAACATCCAAAATGTCCACTTACAGTTAATGTACTCACATAATGTTGCATTATACAGAGATCAGACACAACATTAAAACCACTGACAGGTAATAACATTGATCGTCTCATTACAATGCAATGTTCTGCAGGGAAACCTTGTGTCCTGGTATAATAATAATCTAACCTTTACTGATCCCCTTGGGGAAATTCCTTCTCTGCATTTGACCCATTCTCTTCAAAGTTAACCTTAACCATACATACTAGGACCAGTGGGCTGCCGCGGTGCAGCGCCCGGGAGCAGTCAGGGGTTAAGGGCCTTGCTCAAGGGCCCACAGTGGTGGTGACTGGGACAAGCAGTCGCTCTCACTTTCCCACTTCAACCTTTAGCCAGTCCGGAGACTCGAACCGGCGACCCACCGGTTACAAGTTCGCTTCACAAACCACTAGACCACCACTGTGTAGAATTTATGTGGATGTTACTTTTGTACCGAAACATTGCTGCAGACCAAGAACACCCACCATGGCAACAGAGCGCCTCATGGGCCAGAACATGGCAGAGAATCTGCTGCTAACATCCCAGTGCCAGACACCACAGGACTCCTCCAGAGGTCTTCTGTCCACATCCTGATGGGTCACAGCTGTTTTCATGGCACACAGTAATAGACAGGAGCAACAACTAAGATCCAACTAAATTTGCTGTTGAGTCTAAGAATGTATAACCTAACATATAACTGTTCCTTGAGGTAATTACAGATGTCTCATACTACATTTTTAATGTACAGAGCAAAAAAAAAAAGTGACTGCCAAACACATACAAACACACTAATTAAGTTCCAGAGAATGCACTTACTTTCCTAAAAAAGAATTCTTGAAAATGATTTACCCAAAGGAGTGGCACTATATCACCAATTAACCCCATAAATGACTTCTCTTTCTATTTCATCCCTCTGTTCACACTAAGTTGTGTTATTCTCCCTCCAATAGTGGAGCGTTATTAAAACTGCCTTAAAAGCAGACCTGTCAAATAATGTGATAAATCTGAAAACTCCAGCTTTTTTGCCGTTTAAACGGAGTAAACACAGCTTTTATAAGGATCCTCATTCCTCAATCAAGTGCACAGATGTTGCTGAGGTAGTGGAGAGTGGTTCTAAATAACAGGAAACATGCTCAAACTCCCACCAAAGAAAACAGCAACTACAGGTTAATAATTAAAAACAATTAGAAGTTCAAACATTGACAGCACCAGTTTAGGGTTTGGTAGGCTTGAGAATTTAACTTGTCTATAATTTCTACTCAAGGCAAAGCAGCAGGTTAACGCACAAAATAAGTAGTGTGTGAGGAGAAGTTATGAGAGTTCATGAACAAAGTGCTCAAAAGTACTCAGAGTAACTTTAATTTACAAGCTTGTGACATTTTTTCTTCTAAAAACTAAAAACAGGCACTTATTTTGAAAATATACATTAAAAAGTATGTTTTCTCTCAACATAAAAAAATCACTGAGATCAATGATAGTAAAAGAAAATGCTTTGATACAAAACAAAATACATATAAAAAAGTCACATTTGTACTCGTAACACTGTTGATGTAAAAACACAGACAGCTCGATGTGCGTCTCCATCACAGTGTCTGCAAATCTAGACTTTAGTGGCTTCAGACTAACAGACTGTAAACAAGTCCTGCTTTGCCTTTTTGTGCTTGTTTTTCCTGCCACTGTGAGAAGACGACGTTTCACACATGGACAGAGAAATGTCTGATAACGCAGAGCCGAAACTGGACTCTGCTGGCTGTGTTCTGTCCTTTTTGGGTTTATGAGGCTTGATTTCTGTAAACGATTTTCCCTCAGGCAGAACACTGTCAGAAGCTTTTACCCTTTTCTTCTTCTTCTTGCCTCTCACATCATTTAAAGCCTGATTTTCTGGTGTCTCTAAGGATGGGGAGGCACGTTCAGCCAGAGCTTCCTTTGTTGCTTGATCATTAGCTGCACTTCTATCATTACATGTTTCATTGATTCCCTCTGCAGCCACAGTTGAGCTCTTTTTCTTGTGTGAAAGTGAGACACGGTTATTCAGTGTAGATTCATCTGATTCATTATCTCCAGTAGTAGCTGGTGGAATCTCTTGTTTATCTTTGTTCTTCTTTTTTTCTTTTTCAGTTTGAGAATCAGGTGCTCTTTCCACGGAGCTCACCGACTCGCCGTCATCTCTTCTACGTTTCTTCTTTCCCTTGACCCCAGTTTCAGCCACAGCTGTCAGACACGTTCCGTCCGGTTCCTCAAAATCCGGCTCGTGATCTTTTTCCACCTTCTTCCTCTTCTTTTTCTTTTTCCTGACCCCATCGTCGGATCCCACCGAGCTTCCGGCGGTTTCTGCTGATTCACCAGCAGGTTTGTCTGCAGCCACAGACTGCGTTTCCTCTGCATCAGCAACCAGGAAGGAACCCGTCCTCTTCTTTTTCTTTTTCCGCACAGACACCGAATCATCGCTTTGTGCCACGGTGTCCTCGCTTAATATTTGTATCAGGTCAGCATCATGGACTTCACCGTCCTCGTCACTGTTCTTCTTTTTCTTCTTCTTTTTAACCGACACTCCTGTTATAACCTCATTAGAAGCGCTCACATCTATACAATCATTTCCTCCAACTGGAGCTTCTTCATTAGAAGATGTCTTTTGCTTCTTTCTGTGCTTTTTTCTTTTACCGTCACCGGATTCTTCGGTACTTTCCAAACAATATTTTATTCCTTCCAACTGTTCCGTTTGCTCTGAAGTCAGGTCCTTTTTCCCTTTTTTCTTTTTCTTCGGTTTCTCTGCGACGTCATTTAGAGGTTCGGGTTGGAGATTGGATTTTAACAGCTCATCATCTTTAGTTCTTTTCTTCTTTTTCTTCTTCTCCTTGCCACCATTCTCCACGTTACAGCTGTCTGACAACACACTATCCTCCTCCTTTTTCACATCTTCTGCTGCTAACTTTTTCTTTCTTTTCTTCTTCTTCTTTTGTGAATCAGGAATGTCCCTCTCCTCCAGTGTTATGTCATTATCATGTGACGGGCTCTTCACAGAATTTATGTCATGAATCTCCGGCTCATCGATGGTCTGTGACACACTGGGAGTCTCCTCTACCTCGGTGATTCCCACGTCATGCTGACCCTCCGGCTCTTCCTGACTCTGGCCCGTTTCTTCTTCTACAACTTCCTGATCTCCTCTGTCCTTTATCTTCTTCACTCTACTTTCACTGCACGGCGTGTCATTGTTGGTGTCAGTCTGCAGGAGATTTTGCCTCTCAGGTTCATCTGTGAGGAGAACATCTTCCTGAGGCTCTGCTACAGCTGCAGATGCTTCTGTTGGACTTGATTCACAAACTGAAGCCCTGCTGTCATCCCCATTTTCTTTTTGTTTCTTTGTCGGTGTTTCAGTGACGCTTGTGTCCGTTGTCACTACTTGATCCCTTTCTACCAGAGCTCTACCAGAAGACCCTCTATCCTCATCGCTGTCTGTATCTGTACAAAGTATCTCCATTGATTTGGGAGTCGCAGGTGGTATTTTATCTAACGTCTTCCGTCGTCCTCCCTGTGACGTTTCAGGTCCAGCGTTCACCGATCTCCTCCCTCTGTGTTGTTTCTCCTGACTGTCTCCCTGGTTTGATGTGCACCAAGGCTGCGAGCACTTTGCTTTCAAAGACACCACAAAACGTTTCCTCTCCTGTCAGACAACACACAGGTTATAATCACGTTAACACTTAGAGTGCTCTGATGTGCATCATTCCTGGTATTAACGACATGCTTACCACCACTCTGATGTCCTCGTCTTCTGTGTTTCCTTCTTCTTCTCTGTAACAGAAAACATGCGTCTTATTAGCAACCAACCAATCAAGATATACACCGATCAGCCACAACATCATGACCACTGACAGGTGGAGTGAACAACATTGATCAGATTGGTACTATGTGGTGTTCTGCTGGAAAACCTTGGATTCTGGCATCCGTGTTGATGAGACTTAGACATCCAAATAAACATTGTCCCACAACAAGCACACTCCCTCATGCAAATGGAAATCCCAAATGTCACTGGACTACCCCCGCAGGAAAATGCACCCCACCACATGGTAAAAACATCAAACAATCAGGAACATCTAGAGCAGGGGTGTCCAAACTTTTCCCTAAGGGCCACATACAGAAAAATATACGCAGGACTGGGCCACTTACTAGAGGTGAGGTATACTGCCTCACTTCTAATGCATAAATGTTAGTAAAATCAATCAAATGCAGGTAAATTATGTTTGAGCAAGCTGGCTATCATTTGCATAACGTTCTCTTCCCGCTTAATGCCAGTCTAGGACGTGAAGGCCTGATGTTTGATAATGTCGTCGTACATTGTACTCTTTCATCACTGCAACAGTTTCATTGCTAATCAAACACTTCCCACTGGTTTCAATGAAGAAATATTCATTTTTCCACTGAGTCTGAAATTTTTTGCACTCACTTCGATCTTGCCTCTCCCCTAAATTTATAGAGCGCTTACTTTTGTGTCAAGAAATAAAAGTTATAGATTCTTTAGGCTGAGCTGCAAAAACTTCAGTGACATCCAGACAGAACTGTGGTGTAGTGAGTGCAGAATATATGCAGGTAAACAACGCATACAGAATTATCACACACACACACACACACACACACAAACACACACACACACAAACACACAAACACAGAGAGAGAGAGATACACATTTACACACCAATACTTCCATGCTGTTACAGAGGAGGATGCATCATTAAAGTGGTCCTCACCTGTCTGTCTCAATTGGAGCTCCATCCCACTGAACCACTGATGAGTTCTCAGCTTCGGGAACTAAATCTGACCCCCCCGTGAGACTCATCTGTGTCATTTTGCAGCGCAGTAAATGAGTTTGTGGATGTTCTCATTCATAAAGGAGACGTCTGACCGGAAACAGCGACTCTGAATCTGTTTAACGTCTCCAACCTCCAGATTCATAACGATGATGTTGATCAAACATGAGACTGATGTCGCTTTAGTCAGCAACGTTCACCAAAACACAACACACACGCGGCTCGAGATTAACCAGGAAGTGTTTCAACGTCACCGACGTGACGACGGATCACCTGACCAATCAAAGAAGAGGAAAAAGGCGCTAAAACAAACAAGAGCGTTCACTGCTTGTACTTCCGGGTTCGACTGTAGTGAACTCGTGGTAATCATAGACTGGATTTACAAAAACATGGATGAGGGAACAATGTGTGGGGATGAAGACCGTGAGGTAGAGATGAAAGCTGGAAAATAAGCGGCAAACTGACTTAGATTGTAATTAATTACATTTATTTAAAAAAGCGACATATTTACAATCTAGCAGATGTACAATGTGGAACTGAGTTGTTTAAAAGAAAAAGAAAAATCTAAATAATTGCATAAAATGATACACAGTTAGAATATTTGATGTTTAAATATAAGTTATTATTATTATTATTATTATTATTATTATTATTATTATTATTATTATTATTATTCATAATCAGA
>OMNN01062816.1:0-26129 GCA_900302755.1 Chromis chromis | reverse complement strand
TCATGACCAAAATGTATTGCAGAGAAAAATAAAAAAAATAAATTAACCTTTATTGATCCCCTTGGGGAAATTCCTTCTCTGCATTGACCCATCCTATTCAAAGTTAACCTTAACTATACATACTAGGAGAAGTGGGCTGCCACGGTGCAGCACCCGGGGAGCAGTCAGGGGTTAAGGGCCTTGCTCAAGGGCCCAAAGGTGGCCGCAGTGGGGGTTCGATCCTCTGACCTTCTGATCAGAAGCCACTTGCTTAACCTGTTGCGCCACCACTGCCCCAACTTAAGTGATGTACTGAAGTTTGATACTGAATGAAATACAGAATATGCGTAATTCTCATGATGTAGTCTTGTCTGTTGTAATGTGCACACCATGACAGGCAAAGGAACCTACTAAAAGAAGTCTATTGATGTAACAGAGTGATGTCTTAACTTCAGCATCAAACCCTGTGTCTGGCAGTGCCCCTGCAGACCTGACATGGCAACAGCGAGCACACATCGCATGTATCTTGGAACCTTTGGAATTTCTTACATCCAACTCTACTTTTCTATTCTTTGAGTTAGAAGGTTAACATCCATACTTTATCATTTGATTTCAACACTTCATTCAGAGAAACACCTGACTGCTGTCAACACAGATGAACATATATGTAGCACTACTCACCATGGCAACATCATCCAAGATGCTCTGTGGCATACTGTGAGCCATCACCTGAGAACACAAAGTCAAAAACATCTGGATCATTACATTCATTCTATTTTGTTCCTTTCACTTTCCAACTCAGAGTGCAGTTGGTGTACAGACGGTGCATTTTCAATACCTTGGAGCAGACAAAGTCCACTAACGTTGCCTCTTCCTCACCGATGTACTCAATAATCTTTTTATTAATCCATGGCCGAACACGCCGTTCCATTAGGGTCTAAGGAACAAGAAACAATACCATAGGTCTTGTTTTAGAAGTGAATACCATTTCTGAACGACTACTATCATTTAATTGAGACCAGCAAGAATCAAAATCAGGAAGGGAGAATATCTTTGTCAGCCTGCTCAACACCCACTTTGTTCCATTAAACCGTATTTAAACTCTAATGTTCTTAGTTGATTTGCCTGATTAGAGATGGATTTAAAAAACTAAGTCCATCAGACTGTTCCTCCTCTGCTTAGTGCTCACCGTGTCAACCATAGACCAGTCCAGTGGGTAGGAGAACAGCTCAGGCTTTGCTGTGGGAATCTTTTCTATCAGGCTCTTGATGTGTTTGCGTTTCTCCTCAGAATTTGCTCCCTTTATGTTGGAGAGCCCCGCACCATCCACCCCAAGGCTCTTGTCATCGTCGTAATCCAGGGGCACTAGCTTCCTCTTCCGTGGTTGTTCGTCAGCCTCCTCGTCATCAAACTTGTCGAAAACACTGTCCACAGGGAGTTTCTTTCTCTTACCTGCGTTGGGTTGACTGGGGCTTCCTGTCGCTCCTGTTTATACAAGAAAGAACGATTTGTCAGATTCATCTGCATCCTACCCAAAATGTTCAAGTCCCTTTACTGTTTGACAGATTTAGATCAGAATCTAGAAAGATGCTCCCTCTCAGTGATCCACACCAATTTACAGTTTAGCACCAAAATGAACTTGAGCTCATCTATAATCAGTTACCTACAGAAATACGACATGTGATATATTTAAAACAAGAGTGATCTTGTTACAAAGGAAGATGTGGCTATATTATGGTAGCTAACATTGTTCTCCAGCAGTGTGGCTCTCAGCTGTGCCAGTTTGTCACTGCGGTATACCAAAAGACCAGTAAGTGAATTCCCTGTGGGTAGGCTACAACAGACACTTCATTAGCACTTACTCTTCCAGTTTTATTCTTGATCAATTGATCATGTAGTCTATAAAATGTCTCTAGACTTGCTTGTTCTGACAGACCACTTGAACTAAATGTTACATTTTCAGTTTACTATTACATGAAATGAAGCAAATCCTCCCAACTGAGAAGCTGCAGCTACTCAAGTCTTGTCCTGTTGAGCAAGTCATTAACTATTCATTTTAGCTATAGTTTCCCCAACAGAAGATTACTTCCAGAATTACGATAGGATGTCAGAAAGCAGTGAAAAAAGTTAACGTCTTCAAATTGTCCAACAATGAATAAAAATGACATTAAACCAGAGACAGAATTGTAGATATGCAGCATTTTGAACAGAAACATTCTACACAGCCAAAGTGCTGTGGGAAGCATTCAGCCACTGCCCAGAAAAACAACTAAAAAGTATTTCATTCATTTCCTTTACCTAATTTATGTGCAATCATTACATTTCAGCTCAGTTCTAGTCTCTCATGCTTCTCGCTGCTCTCCTCTCCTCTGTCTCTTCTGCTATGTCTGTTCCAAAGACCAAGGAGGGAATGGTCCAGGAGGATAAAGATTAGATGATCATTCAGTGTATTTGTAATGTCAGCATGAGCTAATGGTTGTGGCTTGACTTTGTTTGTTGGCCCTCATCTAAACACCCTTTCTGGTACAAATGGCTGAAAGGTGACTGACACACTCATTTGTTTAGATCTGAAGTCCTGGTGACCTGTCAACATCCAGTGGTTCTAAATGTCGTATACAGCACCTCTAAGAAGATACCAGCAAAGGTTTGGCATTTGCTGATTTGGTTCTATCTACTATCTGATCAACTGTATCTGAGAGTGTTTCATGTCTGGCGATCTTATACTGAGGTCTGAGCTCTTCTAGACTCACCAAGTTTGAGGCTGAGGCCGATCTTCGGCCTGTGTTCCTCCTGTGGCAGAGCCTCAGGGGGTGAGTTCTCATGAGGGATGATGATGCCACAGGGAGATTCATCTCCAGGTGTGTTGGGGGACACATTGCCACTGGCTGACGACACTGAGGGTGCTGCTGTGATGGGCCGCATTGTGGGCTTCAAGCATGGTTTTGCATCAGAGTTCTCTCCATCATTGTCATAATCCTCCTCCTCACCCTCCTCCACCTCATCATCTGAGTGGTTGGGCCGTGAGTGTGGTTCTGTTCTGTCCTGGTCCTGTCGACGATCCCTGTGTTCTCGTGAACCCCTGTGGCGTTCCCGTTCTTCCTCAGGTTCCGGCTCTTGGATGATGGGATGCTGTCTTAGACGCTCCTCCTCTTCCTCCTCCATCTGGACCAATAACAGGAAGGTATGCAGAAATCATCAGCCATTCACAGCGTTTTACAGAAAAGAAGGTTAACATACAATGAAAGCTGGACAGCTGTGATATGCAGAGATGCAGACTCAGATGAGTGAAGTGACCTTCACAAAGACAACAGACAGCATGTCCACTAACCACAGAGAGACACCGGCCAACACACACATTATTGTTATAGACAAACATACCCTGCGTAGCTCTGCGTCTGGGTCTGGATGTCCCTCGTCTAACAGCCTCTGTCTGATCTCCTCCAGCTCCTCCTTCTCTCTCTTCCTGTCACGCTCATCCGCCTCCATCTCCTTCTCTCGGTCTCTGAGACGTTTCTGCAGTGCACTGCCCCTAGGGGTCACATCGAAAATAACATCCTTCAGAACAATGGCCATAACTGCAGTACTGCATGTACTGCTGGGAGTTAGATTTGGGCCACATAGCATATGCTGCTACATTTTACAATGTCTTTCCATGTTCAGGTGCCACGTAGCTCACATCTGTCACACTGAACATTAAATCAATATCTAAAGGTTCAGTCTTTGCAGCATCACACATCTGCAAATTCAAGACATTTAAAGGTATCAGATGCAAACTTTATTGTCAGAGGCATATGTGTACATATGTTTTTGAGGGACAATCTGCTTGGCTTATCTAAAGACAAGACTGTACATTCTTGTGTTGCTCACCTGTAATACTTGGGGTCATCTCTGTCATCATCATAGTCTTCAAGAAACTCTTTCAGCCGTTTGCCTTCTTTTACCTACATGACAATGAAAACAAAGGACAGAGCTGAACTTCTTCAGGTTAATAACCATTTCTTCTTACAGTTTTTATTGTCTGACTTATAAAATAAATCGTTGGCAGCACAAAAACATAAGCACATATAGTTATGCTTTTCAATTCTTAAAAAAGACAGGCCATTAACTCATAAAATGTATCCCACCTGGACAGATGAATCAAAGTTGTAACTTAAAGTTCAAATTCATACAGAAAACCTGGTTGGTATGACAGCTTCAGAAATGACTGCAGTGTTCAATGTAGTGTAGGACGCCCATGTGTGGTCTTTTCAGGTCCTCTCACCATTTCTCGTCGGCGCTCATCTTCTCTCTCTGCCTCCTTGGCATAATCCCGCGCCTTTTTCCTTTCCCTGAGCTCCCAGTTTTTTAGACGCTACAACATAAATCATTTCAGGTAAGCCACAATGTCACATCTGAAGATTAAAACATTTCTTTTTTGTACATAGAACACATAATCTATGTGTGTGTTTTACTCCCTCTCTTTGAGGTTCCTCTTTACTTTATTGAACCAAACAAACTGTATTCTAAACTTGTAGCTACGTAGGAGCTTTGTGTACTTGTGGCATTGCACATCTTCCAGAAACACTTTCAGACACGGGTTTTAACTCTGCAGTTGCTCAGCAGTTTTGAACTCAGCCTTTCCTACCTCCTGATAAGCTGCCTCCTTGTCTCTGAGTTTCCTTTCCAGCTTCCTGCGTTCATACGCCTCCTCTTCATCCTCTTGGTCTCGCTTCTTTTCTCTGTCTCGGCTTACCTCCCTATAAAATCAAATCATGGATATGGACACGTTATGCTTCAGCTTGTTTTAGGGCAAAATAAAATGCCTGGCAAGTGAAAGTGGAAACCTTCCAGCATCCCCTTTATTTGCACTCCACCTGGATCGGCTGCGGTCCACACTCCTGTCACGGCTTCTGTCTCTTTCCCAGTCTCGGTCTCGTTCTCTCTCTCTGGTCCTGCGGTCCCGGTCTTTGTCTCTGTCCCTCTCTCGTTCTCGCTCTCTTTCCCTCTCCCGTTCCCTCTCTCGTTCCTTCTCCCTCTCGCGGTCCCGCCGCTCTCGTTCCCGCTCTCGCTCTTTTTCTCGCTCCCTCCTTTCACGCTCAAACTCCAACCGCTCCTTCTCCCGTTTGTCCTTCTCTTCCTCTAGTTTCTGCAGAGCAAAACACAAACAGGTTCAGCTCATGTCACACAAGATCCAGCGAGTCTTTGCAGTCAATTTACGACTGTGCACAGATCAAGTGGTTTCCAGAGTTTGAGAGGTTTCATAGAGGAACATGAACTACGCTAATCAGTGCAAAGCTGGTATGAGAAGCTGGAATTTTAAGTGGGAAAACCTGGAACAATAAAAAGGCTCTCCCTTACTGACAGGCAGCTTCATCATTCATCTAAAGCACTACCATGTACTGTGTTGCTTTAAACTTGCAGTATAAACTACAGTTTAGCAATAATGTAACTGGAAACCACTTTAATGGTCATGAAGATCTGTGGACCATGTTCAACTTCATAACGAGGAATACGCGGCAAAAGACAATGCTTTTTCTCTCCTTAAGAGTCCTCTTCTCAGAACAAGGAAAACAAAAACAGATAACAGGCATCAGTCTTTTGTTGAACTAGTTGTTTGTGACTTACAGGTGTTGAACTATGGACTCAGCCCTTCGCTGCCCCTACAAGCCTTTTAAGTTAGGCCTGGGAGGAAAGCAGGTCACACGGTAGGGAAACATGTTATGGGATTCTGTCTTGCTTAAGCATCATCATTATTATCATCATCAACAATAGCCTTTACTACAATGGGTAATATGGCATTCGGTATAGTGCTAAATCAAGAAATGAACATTATGAACATCAGTTACATTTCTGCACAGATAAATGAAATTGTAGAAGCGGTCTTACCCCTGCAGAAGTCTTCAGCAGCTCTTCATGACTCAATATTCACACTCACACCACAACTCTGCCTTTATGGGCGTTACACACAAGGCTTCCACTGTCACTTCATGGTATTTTTAGAAAAATAAAATCTAATGCAGAATTACAGAGTCTTGGATGTAATGATCAATAATAACACACGATGTTTAATGTGTTGCATTTCTCTTACATTGGTGTTGTTATAAAGCAACCTCACTTTAATCTTTAATCTCATGTTTAACAGTCAGACAACCACTGACAGTCAGCTGGTGTCCACTATGCTGACTAACTGAAAGCCGTGGGTGTAACGCAAGCCAAGAAAAGGAAACTTATGACATGACAAAGAAGATGGCAGATGTTAGCACTAATTCTCCCGTTACGTATTATTAATTACTTTTAGGGTCCGACTCTATTACTAATCTCTTTGATTGATTTTATGTCAGATGTTGTTTTTTTCAGTCATTTGGAAGGTGCCTTACTTACCTCTGGAGTGACTCTCAGGGATTGCTAAACAATCACTTGACCACCTTCATGGTGCAACGTTCTGACAATAACTCTGTTACTAGCATCTGACAATCCACTAGACCTGTTTTTATACAGTGGCTGCTTTGACAAAAACATTTTCAGAATTGTCTTTCCTTGTCTTTCTAATCCTGGGCAATAAGTTGGAATCATGCAGCTCTGCTCTTTCCTGTTTTTAAATGAATCCTAGGTTGACTTGGTTTTGACAAAAACCTGGATTAAGCTTTTCTTAAGACAAAGAAGAAAACAAGGATGGTGCACTTGAGGTTAACCTATGTAGTATTTAAATATATGGATGAACTCACTGATTTATCTTGCGCAAAACAAAAACTAGAGCAGACTGTAATACACTAATGGAGTAAAAGACATGAAAGAAAGAAATCCCACAACAACACATACAGAGAGCACACACCTTGTCAGTCTTCAGGTCATCATACTGCTGTGGAGAGGGCGCCCCCACCCCACATTAGCATTATAAAGGATACAGCCAAAGTCACTGCAGTGGTTATTGAGTTCTTGTGCTTCAACATGAACACTATTAAGACAGACCATAATTGACAGAGGACTCGCACAGGTTCACTGCCCTTGCAACTTTCAAGGGAACTGCCAATGCTGTCAGGAATTCAAATCCTGAAATAGGGAAGCACCTTTGTGTGGTCAAATGGTTGGCTAAATAAAGGATATGATAGGCCAGGCCAACACACACAAAAGAGCAGCACAGTTGCCCCAATGCAAGTCCTCAAGAGGGGGACGCCCAGTATATGTATATAGTAAATGAAGGCTGATACTTACATCCTATCCTGGCAACTTTTTCCAAAGCTCTGAGATTCATCTTGCTTTAGTCACCATATGATCACTATCATAATGGTGGGGTTTAATGAATAGA
The DNA here is from genome assembly GCA_900302755.1 of Chromis chromis. NCBI lineage: Eukaryota > Metazoa > Chordata > Actinopteri > Pomacentridae > Chromis > Chromis chromis. The sequence goes on along the minus strand of OMNN01062816.1, from coordinate 18,865 downwards.
TTAGCTTTTGAGTAACTTTACATCGTCTCCATGCATTTTTGTGTGATGAATGAGGAAATGGATCTATAATGGTCACACCTAGATAGTTTTACTATGGTGGTCACAGGTGTCAAATCAGGCCTGAGAAAGGTGACAAGAATACTAGCTGTCTGCCTACTTGTGGTGTTTGAACATTGAACATGAAACATTTGAAATGGTATAGGGCGCATTCATATGTTTGGTGGTGTAGATTTTAAGGACTGCCAATTTGTGGCACAGTATGCATGTTACTGAGAACAAGTAAAGTGGTAAATCTGTCTACTAAATGTGCAAGCTCTAGGAGTGAACTATGTGAGCAGCTGCTGTCCAAAACCTGTAATGCCAACAACAAGATCGAAGAAGCCACTTTACCTTGTGAGTGTCACGGAATTTACTAATCTCTCTGGAAATCAGGTCTCTCTTGTCCTCCTCCATGTCAATAGTGTTAATGTCATCCTATGGAAAATAGCAGGGAAAGTCAGTTTTCAAGTTAAAACAACAATGCTCAATGTAACATTTACGTTCCAAGAGATGTATGACGCCAGTTATACAAGTTAGTTGATAATAGTTGGTATACCTCTTCTTTTTTCTCCTTTTTTCTCTTCCGTCGCTGGGACTCGTCATCCTGCGAAGGGGCATTCAGTTCTGCAGCATATTCCCGCATCAATCCATCGATGGCACCTTTGATTATCTGATCTTTCTTCTTTGTCTCCTCATCTAGAACCTCTTCCTCATCGTCTCCACCATCTTGAGTGTTCTTAATCTGCCAATACAGAAAAAATATCTAGTTCAGTGATCAGCTTACAGTCTAATCTAGCCACTTTAGTAAACTCACATTTACTTGAATTGCTTAACAAACCTGAGATGTGTGCAGCAGTTCAGAAGTCTGAAATAAGGCTAAGTATAGAACTGATTGTTGAGGCAACAAATAAAGGCACACTGATCAACCTTATAACCAGCAAAAATATCACAATCAGAATAGTTCCCTAACCAAATTCATACCCCATTTGCTGCCTTCTTCTTGGCCTTCCACTCATCCAGCTGAGCTTTGGTCTTGGCATCCACTTTTACCAGCAGGTTTTTGTCTCCAATCAGCAGGTCATGGAGCAGCCGCAAGGCTCGCAATGTGGACTCTGGCTCCTTGTATTCACAGAAACCAAATGCTGCAAAAAATATTTATGAGGAAATAGACATGAAAACAGGTTCAAATATGAGAATTTATGGTTTGATCTAATAATAAAAACAAATGAATAGAGTACTTTGTGGTCAGGTGTTTAGCTTAAAACATGTAACGATTAGCTTAACATATTAAGCATTTAGACAAAGGTCCTCCTCCACCTAATGATGCTCTTTCACTGTGTCATTAATTACCTTGAAGCTTGCCAGAGGCTCCTTGAACTCTCTTCCAGCTCAGAACGATTCCACATTTCTATAAAATGAGTACAAAGGTAAAAAAAAGTCCATACCTCAAGTAGAAGTGGATTTTTTTAAATGCCACAGCACATAAGTCAACATTTCAGCAGGATGGCTACATAAGTAATAATAAAACTCCATGACTATTAATATAAGCAAGAAGAAACTTGTTATTGTATACTTGTTATTAAACTAAGATCAGTAATTTATTATGTTTTGTAATATACCTACACCTGTAAAATAAAATAATAATAATAATAATAATAATAATTAACATGAATGTGGTAGACTGGACTGCTTGAAACAGAACAGTTGAATCACATCTGTCATCTTGGAAGAAATTTCCAGGATGAAAAAATTATTCTGGTTGAATTACGAAACTATTCCAAAACTATCCTCGGTGACTTGAGTACATGGAAGATGCCTAAATGCTTTCCTCCTCCTTACCGCCAGCAGCTGTCTGATCAGCATGTCTGAAGCTTTTTCTGATATATTCCCCACAAACACCGTCGTGGTGGGCCCACTGTTCTCATCGTTGTCTTTGGCTCGTAGAGCAGCAATTTCCCTCTTAGGGACTGCAGGTTTACTGACCACTGGCAGAGAGGAAACCATTACAGTAGGGCCAGGGGTCATGATACCCATGTGAACTGGAATCATCGGAGCTCCTGCAAGCGCCAAAGGAAATGTATATATATCAACCAGAGACAAAGCTGTGATGTATTAAATGACTTCACTTCAACCACATGATCAGCATCTTAATATTATTGCACATTCCCACACTGTAGGTTAAAGCTAACCTGCTAGTGTGCCTCCGAAAACGACCAAGACTTTGTATGACACTAAAACTATGTCAGATAAATGGCAGTCATACAAATTTACGCTGAACAGTTGCGTTCTTACCTGAGGGGAAGCCAGCATACTGAGGGGGCATCCCAGGAGGTGGCAACAGCGGCCGGTTTAAATGAGGGGGGAAGGACATTCTGGGTCTGAATCGGACCGGCCTGATGAGGGAACAGTGACACCAATTGAGACTCTTCAGTGAGGTCTTACAAACAATGCAACTCAGCATTTGAAATACAGATCAACTATATGCAAGCATCATCTTATTTCATTAAGTACACTGAGAAAATACGTTCATGTTGTGTCGATATGTAAGCACAACAAATGGTAAATGAATTTGTGACTTTGGCTACCCAACTGTGACAATACTTAAAGTTTGCTTAGCTACATGGGGTGACAGTCGCTAACTCAATATCATCCGCGCAAAATGTATTGCCACTTTGTGTTGTAGCTATATAATTCGACCTCAATATGAGCGAAGAAGAAACTATCGATTTAGTTCGCTAAAACTAACACTGAGCACGCTACCGAAACCAGCACAGCTACATTAAGCTAAGCTAACATTACCTAGAGCTGGTGTTACTCAACAAGCAAGGGTCACTTTAGAGAGTTAAATATAAGTTTAGAGTGAATGTGAAAATGTCCGTATATACATACCCCGAATCAGGTGGCGTATATAGGAATGAAATTTGCTATCGGGTGGTTTTTAATTATAAAAAATCTCTCTCACGTTACGAATGTTGAATTAGCACACGAGCTAGTCACGGGCCTACAAAAATATTAGCGCAAGCGCTTTACGCTCCAGACTACGAGCGCGCTTGTTTTGTACATCCGGACGTGTCCGCTGGACGGAGCCAGAAGATGGGGCTGAGTAACACTAGTATTAACTAGCTCTAACCTTACTACTAATAAGAATACTAGCAGCATATTGCTGCTCCTAACAACATCTATAACAATAGCATTTTATTATTATTATTATTAGTAGTAGTAGTAGTAGTAGTAGTAGTAGTATTAATAGTAGTATTAATAGTAGTATTAGTAGAGGTAGAATTAGTATTATTATTACATACTGATAAACATAATAATAAACACCAAAGTGTTCATAAATACCAAATGTGCCAGCCGATTGATCAGTTGAATAACATGATTATTTCATAAAATGATTACATTTAACAGTCAGTTCAGCACATTTGTCTTTTTATTCTTTAGTACCTCATAAATCAGTGGATCTCCTATGTTGATGGTTGTATCTTTTGATTGGCCGAGATTTTAAAACAACTTGGGCAGGATGTTGTAGTTATCTAAAGCCAGTAGAGCCCCAAGACAATGGTAAATGTGTGGGGCCCAGGGCTCTCAGTAACTTCTGTAATCCAAACATGTAGATTTTGTTCCGCCGTTTTATTAACCCTGTTATTGGTGTATCTGCAAGATATTTTTACTTTTAATGTACTCATCCCACTGTCAGTCAGTGTAATGCTGGAACGGCTGTTTACTAATACTTCTCTACTTTCCGTACTTTAGTGCTGCAGTGTGGTTGCCATGGTGTTTTTGTTGTAGGTAGATCTGAGCAGCTGTGTCGCGAGGGCTGCATCTGACAACTCCGTGACGTAGCTTTTAGGCGGGTTTTTCATGGAAAGTGCTAGAAGAAACGAAGCACACCCTCATGATTTTAAATATACCTCCATCGGATTAAAAAGATCCACAGTCTTTGCTAATTTGCTGAAAGATAAACAACGTACAAGTAATTATTATTGACAACGTTTCTTATTTTGATGCTAATGATTCTACCTCGACAGTATATGATGGCAGCTTTGGAACCTAGTCCGTCAGCAATAATTTGGTTTTCCAATGAAAGTCTCCTTTTAGGAGAGTTTCACAAGAGGGCAGCAATGAACGCTGAAGTTAGGGGTTGGCCTTGTTGGTTATATTCATACACTTTATTCATATTGCTGTATTGACCGAGATGAAGTCGTGTCTTTTAGGGTTTTACTTTTACTAAAGAGCCTTGACAATTTGTTTTTGTCCTGTAAAATTAACATACATCACCTTGTGCTAAGGGAATTTACTCGTATTTAATACATTATGATACAGTCAGGAATCGCAGTTTACTGAATACATCAAATCCCTGCTTATTCACTGCGCCCTTAAACGTATTTATCAACAGATCATTTTCTTGCAAGTGGGTATGTTGGACTGATTTGTTCCACTGGCAGTTACACTGACGATGTGTTACTCAGACTAGTTTCAGTTGTGGATGGTGCTCCGCGGATGGATACGGTCGCACACTGAAACGCGTGTGTATAAAGATTCCGGTCTATTAAAAGGAAGTCCCTTTCTATTTCCCTGCGTCAGAGAGCAGAAGGGACGATACATTGGTGGCATTTTATTCAAGAAAAGTCAACGAAATAACAAGGTACGTAGAAGAGTGGTCTGCTACCTTCTTGCGCACATTCTACTCTTTCATTATTTGAGTTTTGTTAACCTATTACTTCAGTATTTAGCGGATGTGTCCTCGCGGAATGCTCATGAGTCACGATTTAGCATCATAAGGTTAACCGTGTCGTGGGCCACAGATGGATTATTAGTGAAGTGATAACTTCACTATTCAGATACCTGTGGTGTAACGGTGAGGTTTTCGTGTACTGACCAAGTTTACAATGCTGAGCAATGCCATTGCGGCACTGTGCCGCACTGCAAGGCCAGACTTGTATTACAGCAGGGCAGGTGTGGTGAGGGTGACAGCGCTGCTCCGTATATTTTCCGGACCTACGGCCGTGATAGGAATTCACCCTGCATCAGACAAGGCCAGGTTATCGAACAGAACACGTCCCTTTAAACAGAAATATTAAAATGAAGCTACTGTTATGAGGATTATCAAGTGGTGTTTGATTTCAGTTGTTGGTAACGTCAATGTAAGGGAACGTCCTTTTATTTGTTACGTAACTACTAAGCACACGATCTGTTCACTTACATACTCGCAACCTCTGATAAATGCAGGACGACGTCTGAAATGCCGAGTATTTGTTTCGGCTTTCCTTCGGCTCCTACGATTAGGCTGCTTTATAGTGACTTCGGGGTGGCCGTAGCCAGCGGCTTTTAACGATACACTAAATAGCGCTTAGATAAATGATCTTTTGGTGCCGCATTTCATAACTGTTTAGTCACATTTTGTCTATAGCTGCTCCTCAGCACGTGTTTGCGGGCTCCATTGTCTGTCGGTGGACGCCATATTGGTTTACGGCCACTTCCGCCGATATGTAATGCCGGGATGGCAGCTCTCCCACGTTTATGAAATTAGCTTTCGATTGGGATCAAATGGTGCTGCCGTATTATGCCCAACGAAACTGAAATAGTTTGTACTTTGATGCAGAATGCATCTGACACAATAAATAGCCCCTTTAGCCTTTGAATATATAGGGTGTGCTGTTCTGTTTACAGGCCGTGCTTGATCATCCCCTGAAAGGACTGTGCTTTGTTTTTCATTTGTCATATTCAGCCCAAGGCAGTTTGCTAACACAGGATACATTTACTTTTGTGCAGATGCCTGAAGAAATGCACCAAGAGGAGGAGGCTGAGACCTTTGCCTTCCAGGCAGAGATCGCTCAGCTGATGTCCCTGATCATCAACACCTTTTATTCCAACAAAGAGATCTTCCTCAGGGAGTTGATCTCCAATGCCTCTGATGTAAGTCTGCAGGAGCTTGACGGTCATTTATTTTCTAGCCATTTTACTGATTGTGGTCATGTTATCCGTTGTGATTGGTCATTTTTGTGCTTCTGATTTGCTTTTAAAAGTATACTTCCAATAGCCTTATTGTATTTGTAAATGTCTTTACAGGCTCTGGACAAAATCCGCTATGAAAGCTTGACTGACCCATCCAAGCTGGACAGCGGTAAGGATCTGAAAATTGACATCATCCCCAACAAAGCTGACCGCACCCTGACCCTCACTGACACTGGAATTGGCATGACCAAAGCAGACTTGATCAACAACCTGGGTACAATCGCCAAGTCTGGTACAAAGGCCTTCATGGAGGCCCTGCAGGTACGACAGGAGAACACAATTTAGACTGCAAAATGTGAAAAAAGGGAACAGCTGTCGTAACTACTGCACGAAAAGAATGGATTTGCATTCAAAGTTTATACTTAAGGAATACCACATTTTTGATATTGGGAATAGAGCTATATCCTGAAATTACAAATAACTGTGTGTTCCTCTAGGCTGGTGCTGACATTTCCATGATTGGTCAGTTTGGAGTGGGTTTCTACTCTGCCTACCTTGTTGCTGAGAAGGTAGTTGTCATCACCAAGCACAATGATGATGAGCAGTATGCCTGGGAGTCATCTGCTGGAGGATCATTCACAGTCAAGGTTGACACTGGTATGTGTCCTGGAATTGTTACAGTATCGGACTGTTTACATCTGGTAGAGCTGCTCCTTGTTCAGACTATTGGATACATTTAAATCAAGTTAAAGTTTGAGATGGTGTTGCATTCTCCCTGGTTTCTCTAGAAATGCAACGTCTATTAATTGGAAACTATTTTGGTAGTCATTTTTTTTGTTTAAATGCCAACTATTTATATTTCCAAGAACTCAAATTTGAGATTCACTGCTTTCCTTGGTTTTATGTTATCGTAATGTTTTGAGCAGGAAAAGGTGTGCTAATGCAGGGACTGTTTTGTTCATATAGGTGAGCCCATTGGCCGTGGCACAAGGATCATCCTGTACCTGAAGGAGGACCAGACGGAGTACGTTGAGGAGAAGAGGGTCAAGGAGATTGTCAAGAAGCACTCTCAGTTCATCGGTTACCCTATTACCTTGTTTGTAAGTATTGACTATACACTGTACCACCATTTCAGTTTAAATTAGTTAAACTGTTAGCTTTTCAATGGCATTAAAATGATGTAACTTTGATTTGCAGGTTGAGAAGGAGCGCGACAAGGAAATCAGTGACGACGAGGCAGAGGAAGAAAAGGCAGAGAAGGAGGAGAAAGAGGAAGGTGAGGACAAGCCAAAGATCGAGGACGTGGGCTCTGATGATGAGGAGGACTCCAAAGACAAGGACAAGAAGAAGAAAAAGAAGATCAAAGAGAAGTACATTGATCAGGAGGAGCTCAACAAGACCAAGCCCATCTGGACCAGGAACCCTGACGACATCACAAACGAAGAATATGGGGAATTCTACAAGAGTCTGACTAACGACTGGGAGGATCACCTGGCTGTCAAGGTAAATGGGGAAATACAAAAGTGTTTATTGCATTTATCACTTGGTCTACTGTGACTAAACTGGGCAAACATGGTGGGACTAAAGCAAAGGAAAATGCTTCTTCCCGACAGCACTTCTCGGTGGAAGGACAGCTAGAGTTCCGGGCTTTGCTTTTTATTCCACGCCGTGCACCTTTTGACCTCTTTGAGAACAAGAAGAAGAAGAATAACATCAAACTTTACGTCAGGAGAGTCTTTATCATGGACAACTGTGAAGAGCTTATCCCAGAGTACCTGAGTAAGTTCCACGTTGGTCTGAAGTATGCTTTCACAGCTCAGCAAAGACTTAACATATTCCAAGCATGAGTACTAGTGACCTTGCAGCATACTGACCAGACCCTATTTATTGGACTGCACATGGACATCCGTGGTGACTCTTGGCCTTAATCTGTTGCTGAAATATGTGAGCTAAACTATGTTTTGTGTTCATTCCAGACTTTGTCCGTGGTGTTGTGGACTCTGAGGACCTGCCCCTCAACATCTCCAGGGAAATGCTGCAGCAGAGCAAGATCCTTAAAGTCATCCGTAAGAACATCGTCAAGAAGTGTCTTGAGCTCTTTGCCGAACTGGCTGAGGACAAGGACAACTACAAAAAGTTCTATGAAGGTTTCTCCAAGAACATTAAGGTGCCTAAAATGTTTCCATTGTACTTGTTGCATTTCCTTGGATTCATAGGGTTTCTCTTTAACCTCTGGTGGTGGTTGTACTTTCTAGCTTTCCATGGCAGCGTAGTTACTGCTCAGATTTCCAAAACCCACCGCATAGCTGAAGAACAGTTTCCTTTGTATACTCTCATCCATTTCCATCTCCTGCAGTTGCGCATTGCTAAGTGTGCATAACTCTTGTCTGTAGTACATTTGGTGCAGTGCTTATGTGCTGGAAACTGAATAATTGAGTATCGCTACGTAATAGTAACTAATAAGCTGATTGGAGTGACTTATTTATCTGCTACAACTGTTGTCTTACAGGGCGTTGCTAGGTTAGATGCAGAATTAACAAAATTTTAAGCAACTTAGTCATTTCTGTGATCTGTATCATGAAGCAGGCTTAATTTGGACAGCTCAGCTGTGCCTCACTGTCAGGAAGACCTTTAACCCATGAGTTAACTCCGAAGTTTATCAGATAATCTCACATTTATATACAGGCTACTGGTGTGCGGGGTTGTTTTTAGTGAGTAAATAATCATTCTTTGATGTCCATCTGTAGCTGGGCATCCATGAGGACTCTCAAAACCGTAAGAAGTTGTCTGAGCTGCTGCGCTACCACAGCTCCCAATCTGGAGATGAGACCACCTCCCTTACAGAGTACCTGACCCGCATGAAGGAAAATCAGAAGTCAATCTACTACATCACTGGTAAGCTTGTGTCTCAGAAAAGTAGATATTTATTTCTGATACCTTTAATAATTTAGGTTTTGTTTAGTTTTTTTTCTAACTGCTCTGCAGGCATGAACACAAGTAAAATGTTAGTTCAGTTTAAACCAAACGGTATTAACCATCATGTTGTTTACCTGTCCCTTTTTAGGTGAGAGCAAGGATCAGGTGGCCAACTCTGCCTTTGTTGAACGTGTCCGCAAGCGTGGTTTTGAGGTCCTGTACATGACGGAGCCTATTGATGAGTACTGTGTTCAGCAGTTAAAGGAGTTTGATGGAAAGAGTCTGGTCTCTGTCACCAAAGAGGGCCTGGAGCTACCGGAGGATGAGGAGGAGAAGAAAAAGATGGAGGAGGATAAGGCCAAGTTTGAGAGCCTCTGCAAGCTCATGAAGGAGATCCTTGACAAGAAAGTAGAGAAGGTCAGTGATCCTAACAAGTTGTGAATTAAAATTGGCTGCCATACTGTGGGATTTAGGTCCTTAAAGTTTCCAACAGTTCACAGTATTTTGTTTGGTAACAGGTTCCCTAATTGGTTCCAACTGATTGTGGTGAGTCCATGCAGCTTTGAGGTGGCCCATTAGGTCTCCAGTGCCATCAAGTGTGAACTGAATGATTAACTATTTTACTATCCCTCACCCCCCACCCCCCAGGTGTTTTCGTGGCTTGTGGGTTTCAGATGATTGTGTACAGATGTTGAGCCCAGAACGTTTTGAAAACCTACTCACAATGAATGTCATTTAGGGTTGGGTGATTATATTGATGTTTTCTTACCAGCCTCCGTCAGTCCAACAACTGGCTATTGCCAACGTATTTGCAGAGGTGTATAACACATTGGATCAGTGTCCCATGTAATTTATTTGTGGCAACTTGCCAAAATATCAGTATTGTCCACCACATAGATAATTTTCTAAATTCTTTTCAGTTTAAAGTGGGTGAAATCTTACTTCATTGTAGAGCTGCACTCTGCTCTCCCCTTCTTCTTTCCGTCTCTCAAACACATTAACAGAGCTGGCTGTCAACAGCCCCTCCTCTGTGTGGACACTTTGAATCCAAACATGCATAATAGAATATTTCCACAATGGTTAGTATCATGAACACTCCTGCACAAAACTGATGTATTGAAGTCAATTTTGATAAATGAGTCAATCTGTCCTTGACACAATGTAGTCAGTCAGAAGACCCAACTCCTTTTGAAATTTATATTAAGCATGTAAAGTACTGTATTACTTTTCCAGGTTGATGGCTACTAACTGGCAGGGGGAGGTCTGGTTTTAGGCTAAATGTCTTTACTCTGATAACTAGCCCTTACTGGCCAAACCAAATCATGTTCATGCAAGCCTTTTATTGCCTTTTTCTTTGACAGCAAACATGGTACACAACTTGCAACTCGCATACATAACTTCAGCTGCTAGTTCCCAAAATATTGCCCCAAATCCACCAGCTGGCTGACTCAGCCACTCGCCGAAACACTCATCCAGTTGCCCAACACTAAAGTGCTTGTACTCTTGTTCTAACAGATGCCTGGGTTTTAGTCTGTGTCCAGTTTTACAGGATGTGAAGATGCAGTTTGTCATTTTCTAGAGTTTAAGATATGTTTTGGTTTGCCTAACGGTATGCTAGATTTGACAAACTTACCTTGTGTGTGCTGGTGTTATTTCTAACATGATTGTTCTGCATGTTTTGTTAATTTGGATTTGCTTCCCCTGAATTTTTAAATGGATTGGCCTGCTGTTTATGTTCTTATGCTCTTAATGTTAAAGTTGGTCTTCTGTCCTCTGTTGTCTAGGTGACTGTGTCAAATAGGCTGGTATCATCACCCTGCTGCATTGTGACAAGTACTTATGGCTGGACGGCAAACATGGAGAGAATCATGAAGGCCCAGGCGCTCAGGGACAACTCCACCATGGGCTACATGATGGCCAAGAAACACCTGGAGATCAACCCTGACCACCCAATCGTGGAGACTCTCCGGCAGAAGGCTGATGCTGACAAGAACGACAAGGCTGTAAAGGATCTCGTCATCCTGCTGTTCGAAACCGCGCTGCTGTCGTCTGGCTTCTCCTTGGATGACCCACAGACCCACTCTAACCGCATCTACAGAATGATCAAACTTGGACTGGGTAAGAGCATGCTGCCGATCAGTACGTTCCCGGTTTACATGAACATTTGTATTGCTCTCATAACACAATTTTTCAATCTCTAGGTATCGACGACGACGATGTTGCCCCAGAGGAGGTCACCACTGCAGCCGTCCCAGATGAGATCCCTCCCCTTGAAGGTGACGGTGATGATGATGCTTCACGTATGGAAGAAGTTGATTAAACTGACCCCCACCCCACCCAGACTTCTAACAACACTTTAGCTTCACTTTCCCATTGTTCATCCTTAAAACTGCAGTAACTGCAAAACAAATTAGTCATTCATGTTGTGTGGTGGACCAGTGTTGCTCCTGTGTTTAGAGCATCACACTGTAAGACCTTTTTAAGAAAAGCAGTTTTGGTTTTTGCTATATAAGTTCTTGGTGACAGCACATTTGCTTTAAAGTATCCTCTTGCACTGAGTTTTAAATGTTGGAGTGGTAAATGTGCAAACATCAGAATGGTACATTCCATTATCAGATCAGGTTTGAGGAGGTTCTGTTCATGTGCAACATTGCACGCTGCATGGAGAGAGGACTGTATGATTCCTTTGCCTGAGTCCAGGCTTGTCTGTATTCGAAGTCTTGTTTTGCAGAAAAATTAAAGCTGTAATTCCTGACTTGTCTTTTTTGTTGCATCCATCTTACTGGAGGAACTACAGTTGGAATACGTGTCTGCACATACTGAAATTCAATCAGTACTTGTGAAAGTCTTTAAAGGGTTAACCATTCTTGACACTTACTCTGGCTGATCACTCGGTGGGGACAGAACAGTTTTAATGCCAACGTAGCACTTTTAGGTTGCATCTTAAATGTCCCCTTAGAACAAGAACTGTTACAAATATATAGGTTTTGTGTCAATCGCACACATTGCTGCCATTTTAAAAAGTAAAAAGGGAAAAAAAGTGGTCTTCTAGAGACAACTTGTACATTACATTGCAAACGTTTTCCCTTATGCTGTGGTGTACAACCATTGTGAACCACACAAAGCCACATTCCCAATTCCAACTCAAGCTTATTTGTCTTTCAAAACTATAAGAAATGAAACTCTTTAATGTGTTTAAATATTTACACATCAAAATTGGTAACCTACCAGTTTGTCTAATCCAGTTGTGCACACTTATTGAAAATAAGTTTGAAATGCTAGTAGAGTAGATGAATACGAGAACGCCACAAAAAAAATCACGAGCTAAAATCCATAATCAAAATTAAAACAAAAGGCTTGAAATAGTTCAGTTAAAGTGCAATAAATATAGAATATATGAAAGTTCACATTTTATGAATTAAATTGCCAAGAAATAAATGTTTTCACCACGTTGGATTGTGTTTGAGGTTCACTAGTAGTACTTAAAAACGTAAGTGTCCTTCCTGAACACCGTGTCATTCAGAAACAGACTTCACTGTTTCACTGTTCCACCTCTTTCAATTCAATTTTATTTATATGGTGCATATCTACAACATGTCATCACATAGCACTTAATATTTATAATGATATATAATATATTAATATCTATTCTTTAACCTGCTTAACTAGACCACCCCCCACATTAGGTTTATAAATGTAAAAGTAATGTACCTAGGGACAGTGTTTGATATACTTTGTAAAAAGCCAACAAATCTGTCACGAAGTCAGATATTTAATTTGTAATGACGAAGAAGAATATGCAGCGTACATAGTATGTAGTATATGGACACCAAACATGACAACCATATGATTTTGGATTATCTCATTTCAAAACAATTGGCATTATTATGTAACTACAACATGCTTCACTCTTCTGGAAGGCTTTCCATAAGATAGTAGAATCTTGATGCAGTTGCCATGACACTTGGGCAATATAGGCACATGCTAAGGGCACCGTGGCCTCCAGGGGGCGCCACACAATCGGGGAAAAATTCACATTCAATTTAATTATATTAAAACTAGTTATTACTGTTAACTCTTAAAATGGAAAAGCTCACATTGATTCAAATGTAAAGCAACGCCCAGTTAATATTACTACAAAACAATGCTATTGGATTTCTTTGTAAGCGTATGTAAATCACAGATGGAGGGGGGGCCATATAGAAGCTCACCTAGGGCACCACACTGGTTAGGGCCGGCTCTGCTTGTGGTCCTCAGAAACTGAATCCTAACAACTTTGGTGATCCCATGACTGTACCTCTAGACGTGGACATGTTTAGCTTTCTGTGAAAAGTCTTGACTGCTGTTGGGTGGGGTCTGACTGCCATGAGCTTGTGTACAGGTAGTGCTAGGGGATGAATCTTAATGACTGTGATGATCCACTGGCTTGTTCTGTAGGGCCCTGATAAGGCATTTAGGATTTTAATATGCTAAACTTAAATGCTGAACAAGATAAGCATTGTAACGGTGATCATGTTAGCACAGATAACTGTTAGTTTGGACTGCCTACTTCTGTTTCTAGATCATTATGAAGAAGCTCAAGTATTAGCCAAAATGAACAGTAAGTCTGTAAACTACTCATAAACAGACATAAACTGTATCTAGCCAACACATTTATTTTAGATAAGTTATTGTTACACATTATTTCAGCACTCTGCACACTTACATTTTTGCACTCCCTGACTAAACTCTATAGAAACACTCTGTTGCTTCAGTTATGTATATATCTTTTCATATGTAGCCTGTAGGATTTCTGAATCTCTTCTGAATATTGTAGTGTTGTAACTACACTGAGGGACACTACACTCAGAATCTAATTCCTTGTATGTGTAAATATAGTTGGCCAATAAATATGAAATTCAGTTCTATAAAAAATCGAAAATTTGACATTCAGTGAAATGTGCATGGTACCTAGACAAACTCTTTTGTTTAGGGTGATGTGATTCAAGCAGAAGCTCCAGAATAGCTGCTCACTGGATTGAGATTGATTTAGCTCATGGCACACTGATGGATGCCCCCCTGGTCCTAGTCCCTGTCACAATGGTTCCACCTCACAATCTGTTTCGCCTGTAACTTTAAAATCAGAAAAAGATCCAGACATTATTGTTCTATCTGAAACCTGGCTGAGACGTACTGTCACTGACTCAGAAACTGCACTGGATGACTATGATCTCCTCAGGATGGACAGGTGCTCAAGAGGTGGGCGAACAGCATCAGATCCTGTTCCCCTTGTCCTCAGTGCAGTCACAGTGTTTAGAATGTTTAGCTCTAAATGCGCATATTGCTCTATTGCTTCCCAGCCCAACCGGTCGAGGCAGATGGCCGCCCTCCCTGAGCCTGGTTCTGTCGGAGGTTTTTTTCCCCCTCCCCATCCTAGGGGGTTTTTGGTTCCTTCCCACCATTGCTGACTGCTTGCTTAAAGGGAATCCAGAAGCGAATTTGGATTGTTGGGTTTTCTGTTTCCTGTATTGTTCTTCCTTATGATGATAAGCGCTATATGATGACGTGTTATAAATATGCGCTATATAAATAAAATTGAATTGAATTAGACAACTGTGTTACTGTGACTGGTGTGTACAGACCTCCTACTATTCCACCCTCAGCCATCGATGTTTAAAAAAAATCTGATTGAATTATTTCAGGTAATTTTAATTTAAACTGGTTAAGTCCTGCATCTGATTATTTTTTTAAAAAGTCTGTTGCGATTTTAATCTTTCTCAATTACCAGGCCAAATTTTAAATCTTCACTGCTGGACTTCATTTTAACCAACCGGCCAGGTAACATCAGTGCTTCAGGGGTGTTTGAGTTTGGCTTCAGTAATCTTTGCCCAGTAGCTTGCATTGCTCTACAATGAAAAAGTCATGCATGTACCTCAATTGTACCTCATTTACCTCAATTTCCCTGAGGAAACCATCCAATGGGATTAATAAAGTTCTATCTAATCTAATCTAATCTAATCTAATCTAATCTTAAGCATTTCAGAGATGAATGCACAGATGCACCTCTGCCATAAAAAAGGTCAAAACAAATTATTATATGTATTTAATTCCAAAAGCTTATTCAAAGTCACCTAAATTATGAAAAGCAATTAACTGAATCAACCAGAAGTCCTCTCTCGTCTTTCCTTCTCTGGTTATAGCCGATGGACACTCAACAAAAGACCTTAAAGAAATCTGTGTAGTCTTAAATAATGGTTTTGCACCTGCTGGCAATCTGAAAATACGTTGTCTGCTGCTGATCCTGACAACCACCTAACACCAAGACCCTGTTTAAAATAGAGCTGTTCCTCCACAAGGCTCAGTCCTCGGGTCTGTGCGGTTCATCATGGATCATCATGTTCACCATGGATGACATTGTTCCCTCAGTTTCCCATTGTAATGTACGTCTTTATGATGATGACACCATACTTTATGCCCACACCCTCTGGTGAACTCACTTGAATACATCCACTGCACTCAGTTGATCTCCATTTCACTAACTGTGTGACTTCTAGCACCAGTTGGCTCCACCTGTGTTGAATTAGATGAGTTACTTTAAAGGTGGTGATTTAAAGTAAATCACTCAATTCACACAATCGCTGAATTTAAGTTTTAGTTTAAGTTTTCATGTTGGCATGAAAGATTTTTTTGTGTGTAAATTATTGTTTTGTTTTGTTTTTTAAAAGCCAAATTAAACTGATGATGATTCAATGTTGAAAAGCAATAAAAGGGCAAAACTTCCAAGAGGTGTGAATATTTTTTTGAAGACACTCCTGTCTGATAAAGCCTGTAGTTAGGGCTGGCTAAGGATCACATGAACCATTATGTGCTAGTTGCAGCAATCCCTTTAGGCTACTGGGGAACTTCCCATGATGCACTGAGCACCTCTCCCGTGCTCTCGTCTCTGTTCCATACACTATTGCATGTCGCTAACTTTGTGTCTTCTCTCTCTCGTAGTCACTGGCCTCAAGATACTGATGTCTAGAGCCAGTTACACAGCATGATACGTGTCTAAATGTCTAGCGAAGTCTAAATGAATTATGTTTACAGGCTGCCTTTCTCTATTTATGTAAATGATTGTTGCATGATAACTGTTCATATTTTGAGTGAAAAGAATGAATTGGGAAAGTGTGTTTCCCAGTTTTAGTTGGATCAAAGGTTGCAGAGAAGATGGGTGGATGCCTTTTTAGAGTGCTGGGTCTAGCTTTAAAAATACGCATTACATGAAAATGTGATGAATTGGAAATGTGGTGACAGGTGAGCTTAAAGGGCCGCAGTTTGTAGGAACATGTCTGTCTGGTCCAGCACTAGCGGAAATTTCCTGGTGAAGTTAATTAAGACTCAGCACAGGTTTCACTCAGAGTTGAAAGGTGCATCTGATCTGAATTGCTCTTTTTTAACAAAAGAATTTCTGTGGAAACATTTGAGTCCCTTGTAAAAATCTGTTCTTAACCCACAAATGCTGAATTCATTTGGCAGGTGGCTGGTGTTTCAGTCGGTTGCAGTGCAGAGCATTTGCTTGCAATGTAACCATTGTAAATCCGTTGTGACCGTCATGTGTAGTCATCTATGGTTTTCTTATTAGCATGTCTCGTTCTAGTGAATGCTGTCAGTGAAGAAATGCCACAACACTGGTTTCAAATGTGCAGAGTGGTGGCCTGCAGGCCCTACGTCAGACTTCAACAGGTTCTTTGATTTGTTTGCAGTGATTCTGGACCAACCTGACAAAATGCGTTCATACATTTTTCTTTATGTGTCTTTGTATAATTCATGGTGACCTCTCTAAATAGATCATCTAGTGTGTTAGTGCTGCAGTGATAACATGCCACCACTGAGAAGTGTAGTTTTTGTATCACTGAACGACACAATCTTAAGATAGCATGACGTGCAATGTAGCTATGCCTGCAACTGCAACATCCTGCTGGCTTGAGTGCAAAGTATGAGTAACGTCATTTAGTTTCCATGACATTTAGAACTCTAAATGCCAGAGAGAGCATAACTGCTACTCATGATCTGAAAGAATTTTGTTACACATATGGCATGATGTACTTCTCATATTTGACAGCGCTTGCTAAATACTAGACAGGAACAGAATTAACACCCACACAGAGTAGGAAGGAAGCAAGATGTGCAGGTTAAAGGCCTAAAGAAGAAGTACAGAATGGTTCAAAGAAATAAAAAGGTGGTGGTTTGCAGTACTAGTTAGATACTAAATAAATAAGTTGTTACACATATGAAAGTGAGAAATTCAGTTAAAAAGCAAGATCTGGATCAAACCCTGTCAGTCTGAAAAAGATCGTACAAGTTGCCTTTCATCTGTTAAGCATGGACTCAAAGGATGTGGTCTCTATTGTTGCATTTGCCGTCAGAACTTCTATAATTTGAACACAAAATGCTGTCACTAACTCACATTCCTATATACAGAGTAGGAAAAATCCTACGTCTGTTTCACACTTCCAACACAAACTGTTCTTCATTGGTAATGTGTTAGTCTGTATTATCTTATGCATTTCTGACAAAATATCCTTTCAGTACCTCTAAAGCTCACTAACGGACAAATAATATCTGCTTTGTTTAACTCAAACAAAGAAAATCTAACAGTAATAATTTGAAGAGAGTTGTGTGCCAGACCTTTTGTTGATCAGGAGAAGGTGTGAATTTACTTATATTTTACACAACAAACAAACTCCAACTCTTTAATGACTGAGTTTAGATGGGGTCTTTGTTACATTTGGACAGATGAGGCCAGCTGTTTCCATGGTTCCAGACTGTGAACTAAGCTAAGCTAGCTGGAAGTACCTTGATAGTTAGCTACAGACAGACATAGCAACATCAGCGTAATCTCATATAACTCGGAAACAAAGCAGTGAAGTTAAATTCAGCTACTCTGCAGGGTAAGAGGAAAGGCTAAAACTGAAAGCTCCCAAGTTATGCAAAACAGTCAAATGTTCTTGCTGGCTCATAGAAGAATAAAACACTTGGTCTGTGTCATCCCTGCAGTCAGAGCGATAGCTCAGTGATCGCTCCATTGGGGGATGAAACCAAAGGGCTACATGTCTGTAGCTTCTTTTGCAAGCCGCTTCTCCTAGTTTTTTAAATTTTTGGATCATTACAAGATGCCTTCAGGGCCGCCCCGATAGCCTAATGGTTATGTCGTGTGACCCACGTGCATAGGCGTACCGGCTGTCCCGGGTTCAAGTCCGACCTCGGGCATTTACCGCATGTCCTTCCCCACTCTCTCCTGTTTCCGACTCTATCCACTGTCCTGTCAAATAAAAGCGAAAAAATAATAAAATAAAGATGCCTTCGAAGGTCATGACACACAGCTACAAACATGGTGGGGTGTAGGACTTTGTGAAATGACAGGTGCAGGGAAATTCCCTCATCGAGCCACTATGAGATTGATAAGCGACGGGGGAAAAGTTTTCAGTTACTTCACAGTCAGACCTGGTATTCAGTTTGATGTTCAGTGAATCATTATAGTGGACTGGTTAATGAATCAGTGAGGAGTGCAGCACCTCAGACTTTCTAAAATAACGTGTCGTCTTTACTTGATGGGACTGGAGAGAGTGGAGAACAGAGAGACTGCATTGCAGAAAGAGAATTAAATAACTGACTTGATACTGTTTAAATCAAAACACCTTCAGTAGTGGGATATACTTGTGTTCCTTGAGCCTTGTTATACACAGGCATTGTCGATGCATTACAGGAGATGAGGTTGAAATTTCAAAATCAGCCCAAAAATACACACCTTTGCAAAGTTTTATGCCATATACATTAAAAGAACCACAGTTATCAAAAAAAATCAGACATGAAAAAGATCATTGTAGTAATTTTAGTCATCCATGACTTTTCCTCTTTGTGGTTCAGAACAATTGTAGTTAGGAACAAAATGCTTCGACAATTGCAATTTGCTGTTCTTTGTGAACCCCTGACT
>OMNN01062814.1:0-29094 GCA_900302755.1 Chromis chromis | reverse complement strand
TAATGTGATGGAGGAGGAGGAGGAGGAGGAGGAAGAGGAGGAGAGTCCAGACCGGAGGATGTGGTGAGATGCTGCCAGCCTCCGTGTTAAAGGGTCACCTGCCGGGTTCTGAGGTTTCATCAGGACCCAGACCTCCAGATGAATGATGGATCTGGAGGCTGAGACTCGGTCCAGGAGGCTGATGGTGGATTTAAAGGGGGAGTTCTGGGATTCTAGACCTGAAAGTGGCTCTACATGTTACACAAACATCATTTGGTTTAGTCCACAGGGGTTCTGGGCATCATGGGGACCCTTATGGGGGTCACAGAGTCTCTTTAAAGGGTCAACTCCAGATCATAGGTTCTCTACAGGTTCTAGGTGTTCTGGACTTTCAGGGTCCTTGAAGTTAATTTTAACAAGAAGTCTCAGCTTGATCTGAAGCCCGTAGTTCTCTCAAGGTGGCTGACGGTGGATTTAAAGGGGGACTTCTGGGATTCTGGACCTGAAAGTGGCTCTAAATGTTACACAAACATGACAAATCAAACACAAAGTCAGCACCTCCATCATCTGGTTTAGTCCACGGGGCTTCTTTAGGGGGTTCTGGGACCCTTATAGGGGTCACAGAGTCTCTTCAAAGGATCAACTCCAGATCATAGGTTCTTTACAGGTCCTAGGTGTTCTGGACTTTCAGGGTCCTTGAAGTTACAGATGATGAAGTCTGAGGTTCATCTTCTAGAACACGATAAATCAAACACAAAGTCAGTTCTTCCATCAACGGTTCTGGTTTCTGGGGGGTCACAGTGTCTCTTCTGGATCACATATCTGATCAGGGAACCTGGTGACCTCAGAGTGACAGTGTTTCTGTTCTCTGTGTCTGTTTTTAGCTCATTTTCTCTATAACCAACGTTGAGCATCAATGTTAGGAGTTAACGTCACAGTTTCATGACATAAAGAGACAAAACTGTGATGAAGACACAAAAAATGACCAAAACAAGACACCAGAGGACAAAGACGAGACGCAAAATGACACAAAACAAGGCTCAAAATGATAAAAACAACAAACAAAAGTATCTCAAAGACAAAACGGACATAAAATGACTGAAGGGAGAAAAATAAAGACAAAGACGAGCAAAAAACAACAACAACAACAACAACAAAAAACAACAAAAACGAGACGCAACATGTTAAAAACTGAACCCGGATCAGTTTTACATCCATCAGGTGTCACAGTCTTAACACTGGTTTCTGGTTTCTAGTCATTTTTTGTATACCCAAGTGTGAGCATCAGTATTATGGGATGTATCATAGTGTGAACAGTTTAATGTCTGACATAGAGTCATAGAAACACCCTTGTTTTACCCTCTACCTTTACAAACCTGCTGCTGAGAAGCATCCCCACATCATGATGCTGCCACCACCGTGCTTCATCATGATGCTGCCACCACCGTGCTTCACCTCATGATGCTGCCACCACCGTGCTTCACATCATGATGCTGCCACCACCATGCTTCACATCATGATGCGGCCACCACCATGCTTTAATCATGATGCTGCCACCACCGTGCTTCACATAATGATGCTGCCACCACATCATGATGCGGATGGTGTGTTAGTGATGAGGTTTTGGGGTTGGACAGCATGTTTCCTTTGTTCCTGTCTTACATTAAAATTAGTTAAAATAGAAGCTTTCTGTCGGGGGGCAAATACTTTTTCACAGCAATGTATTGAACACGTTATCCTTAGCATCTCCTGTTTTCTTTGTTCCCACAGCTTTGCTACTTCCTAATCTCGACTCCACCTTGAAGAAAAGCAGCAGAAGGACTCTGAGGATGGGAATGAGTAATGATGTGGTGCCTGGGGGGTAAGGGGGACGCTGGAGCCACAAATAGTCCGGTTTGCTCCCTGGGGGGACGCAGAGTCGTACTTTAAAGGTTAAATCTCAACTGGGAAGGTGTAAATGAAGGACTCTGGTGCTGCTGAACACCCTGAGAAGTGGCCTCTCCTCTGGGCTTTAGAAAAGGACACAAACCATCTCAGTCGCTGCCAGGACCAGTATCTTATTATCATCCTCCAAATGGAGCTGATAATAAAGTTGCAGGAGCCTCGGCCGGCCAATCTCTGGTCGGAGGAGAAGCTTTTCCAAGAAGAATCTTGCCTCTCTCTCTCTCTCCCTTTTCTTTTTTTTGTTGGAGGATGTCTATCGCTTTCCGGGGAGCGGGCCAGTAATGGACTCTAATGCAGCAAAGGAAATTATCCACTCATGTCCAATCACTACCTACGAAGCAGCGATCAATAGCAGGTCCCCAGGGCTCGGAGGGAGGGCCGGGTGAACTGCTGCTCTTCAGATCAGGACTGGGTTTACTTTTGGGCTTCACCTTCCGTCTGATAATGCGGCGCCTGATCACCTAATGCATATTTAAAAGACCTCTATTAAAGGAATCCAGCTTCCTACATGAGGATATTAAATCAGCTCTGAGCCATGGATCTTGTTTTGTTGGATACGAACACTTCTGACTAGATTCTTGAGCCTTTTGGTGACGAGTTAAAGAGTCAGTGGTTATATTATGACGTCAGTATCCAGATCCACTCATAACATTCTAAACATTTGCCCCTTTTTGCTTCTCAAACCATCGATCTGATGCTTCTCTCTGTCATTTACAGCAACTTGAATATCGTCTGAACTCGTTCATTAAGACCAGAGCCGGTCCTACCCAGTGTGGCGCCCTAGACCAGGTTTTACATGGCCCCCCCTCCATCAGTGATTTAAATACAACAGAAATCCAACAGCTTTGTTTCGTAGTAATATTAACTGGGTGTCGCTTTACATTGAATCAATGTGAGCTTTTCCATTTTAAGAGTTAACAGTAATAACTAGTTTTAATAGAATTATACTGAAGGTGGATTTGTTCCAGATGTTGTGGCGCCCCCTGGAGGCCACGGCGCCCTTAGCATTAGCCTAGATTGCCTAAAGGGCGAGCCGGCTCTGGCTAAGACAGTCTGAGTATCTTTTTACTACAACAGGTCGACAAAACAACATTTAAAGTCTTCGTTAGCAATAAAATGATTTGTTAATAAACTGGTTCAGAGATGAAGCACAACACAGGAACCCAAAAGACGTTCTTAACCCTTTAAGACCTGAGCCTCAAAATGTCCTCCTGGTCTTCTTATTTTTATTAGAAAAAGGTCAGAAAATGTCCTGTGAGTGCTGGGGCCCATTTTTACAGAAGAAACTTTCAATATCTGGCAGTTATTTACGATTTACTGCCTATTATAAGAGTTACGGTAATTTTACGGTAATTTCATCCAGCAGATTCCTGGGCGGGCGCGAATGAAATTACCGTTTGAAATTGCCGAGCTTTTCCATTTTAAGAGTTAACAGTAATAACTAGTTTTAATAGAATTATACTGAAGGTGAATTTGTTCCCGATGTTGTGGCGCCCCCTGGAGGCCACGGTGCCCTTAGCATTAGCCTATATTGCCTAAAGGGCAAGCCAGATCTGGTTAAGACAGTCTGAGTATCTTTTTACTACAACAGGTCGACAAAACAACATTTAAAGTCCTCGTTAGCAATAAAATGATTTGTTAATAAACTGGTTCAGAGATGAAGCACAACAGAGGAACCTCAAAGATGTTCTTAAAGATGGCTTGCAATATATGCCAGATGACGGTCCGGTCTGTAGCGATGTTAGTAAGTCAGTATTCCAGCTGCAGCAAAAACATTAATAACCCTAATATTCCCCGATTAGTTTAATATCGATTAATAAAATCACTCGCTAAAGGCTACCTGACAAGAAAAGGTGCCACCAAAATTCAACATGTTTGCTTTTTCAAAAGCGTCTACGAGCACGCTGGCAGCTCTCTGTAAAAAGTATTCTAACAGTTAATCTGTCATTTTAAAAATAATAATAATTTACTGTTATTTTACAGTGTTCCTTGTTTTGTTCAATAACAGATTTAAAAAAAAAAGTAAAATCACAGAAAAAACAAAACAAAAAAACAAGTTAAACTAAAAGTCAATAATGTTTTCTTTAAATCCTTATTTTATGTTTAATTTCTCTTAATTTTGACTGTATCTAAATCAGCTAAACAGTCGTTGTTTTACAGATAATTGCTGTTATTTGAAAGAACAATTCTGCATATTAAGGATTTAAAAGTTGTAATATTTTAGCTGTTATTTTACAGAAAAACAAAACAAATGTCCAAAAATATGCATTTTTACAAACAGCAATTTGTTCTTCAATAACGTGCGACTGAAAGATTGAATCCACAAAAAAAAATCATTATTTTACAGATATTCATTTATTTAATTGTAGTTTTTGAACCTTACACCATTCAATCACCCCTGCCTGCAGCTAACTGTTGTTTTTTAAAACAGGATTTTCTATTTTACAGGGTACAGGACGATCACCGGCCATGTAAAGCCTTTTCAGGTGCTTTAATTAAATGTCGGCATCAACATGCTAACAGGTTAGCAGTGACAGAGCGTGGATGTTGATGTCTACCTGGTGTAAATGGTAAATGGTGTAATGATAATAATAATCTATCCTTCATTGATCTCCTTGGGTTCCTTCCTTCTCTGCATTCATCCTATTCTAACCTTAACTATACATACTAGGAGCAATGGGCTGCCGCGGTGCAGCACCCGGGGAGCAGTCAGGGGTTAAGGGCCTTGCTCAAGGGCCCACAGTGGTGGTGACTGGGACAAGCGGTCGCTCTCACTTTCCCACCTCAACCTCTTGACAGTCCGGGGCCTTGAACTGGTGACCCACCGGTTACCATTGACCTCTATTCAGACTCAATGACAAATGTCTAGAGCTGGTCTAGAATATTCGAATATCCGAATATTCGTTTGTTGTGGTGGTATATAGTCGTGCGCGCCGCTGCCGTGAGTCGCCAGTAGCTGCGGAGGCTTCAGCATGCCGCAGACGACCTACCAACACCACTGTCACACTCTGCTCCGAAATGTTGATTGTAGATATCTGTAACTAAATTACAACCAGCCAACTTTTACTATTGACTTCCTCTGATCACTACAGTATTAACAGTAAGAGGCTCCACCTGGTGGAACAACCAGGTACTACAACTAATCTACAATAGATTTTCTGACATCCACTGGGCCTCGGACCGTTACCGGGTCATGGGTCATTTGGTACCGGTCCGCAGGGTGTCTTATTTTGAAAAATGACTAGATCATCTTCCCGTCACTTCTGTCTGTGCTCGTTTCCCACACTTAATAAAAAACAAACGTCTCTGTTAAGCTTCTTTGAAAAGAGGGAGAGACTCGAAAAAGTAAATACATATCTAGCAATAAAAAGTAATTTTATTTATTTAGGACACTTTTGTTAAATTTAAAAAATTGCAACCTTTTTTGCACCACGGACCGGTTTCAAGCAAGACAATTTTCTAGGGATCAGTCTTCGTGCACAATGACTGGTCCCTAGAAAATTGTCTTGCTTGAAACCGGTCCGTGGTGCAGAAAAGGTTGCAGACCACTGAGACCACTTTTGGAGCATGTGGTGCCTCAGTACATCCAACCCTCTAACGCTACTCTGCTGTTTGTAGGATTGTTTTTGTGCTCATGGAGCAGAAATTGTCCCTCGCAAGGTTGATTTTCTGCTCATGGATACTCTTTACTGCTCACTTATCATCACACACATATTTTATAGGTGCACAGTTTTTGACACTAATCAAATTCCACATGAGCTTAATGTTTTATTATGTTTACAGGTACAACCCCCAAACCACGCGTCATGATACTTAACGTCACAGAAGACCAGGCGCTGCTGCAGTGTGAGGTTTGTGGGGCTTTTCCAAAACCACAGATTAAGTGGTCTGACAGTGATGGAAACATTCTTCCTGCTAAGGAGAAGCTTGAGGACTTGGATGATCGCTACTGTCCTTCAGCTCTGACCCTCCAAACTAATGTGAACAAGACCGGCAGCTTCCACTGTGTCGTTACTCAGCAGGAACTCAACCACGTCACTGAAGTTTATATTTATGCACACATCTGTGGTAAGTTTGGTCCTTCAGATGTTCATATCTTTTATTTTACATAGAACTTATCAGATCATTTCACTGCTCACTTTGTTTGGTTTGTGACTGTTACGTTAATTTTTTGTGTTACAGGTGACAACCTGGAAAACATATCCGATGGAGTAAATGCTGGTGCTACTATAGGCTTTTTGGTTGGACTCCTATTAGTTTTATTAGTTTTAGTTGCATGTCAGATATTATTTTTCATGGGCGGGAGAAGAGCTATGACAGGTAAGTTGAAATATTATGTTGTAATAAAATAATATGTAGACATCAGTATAAGGTTCTGCCTCATATCCAGTATCATTTCACTCTTCTAGTATTGTAGATCAGCTGTTACTGTTTAATACTTTAGCAACAAGAGGAGGTGAATACTTGGACTGAGAACAGGTCATATTGGGCAGCAGAGAGCATTGTGGGCTTTTAGTTAGCAACAGGCACCATGACAAAGACTTCTATGACGTTTAATGACCTCCAACCAGAGCTCATGTGTTTAAGACAAACCAAAACTGACAGGAACAGTGTTCATATATTTCAGTGTCATATGTAAAATATCATTTGTCTGTTGACTTAACCAGCAGTGTGTCGTTCTGTCTCAAATCAGGAGCCTTTTGATCAAATGTCTCAGATTTGCTATAAACTCATAAACTATGGATATTAAAAATAGTATCTGTGAAATTATTGCTTGATAGTTTTTACTTTACAAGACTTTTTTTAAGTTGCCTGTTGAGCCACTTTCAGCAGGTTTTTCACACATTCAAATTTGAGGCTGTTTGAGCGACAATTTGTCAGAAACTATTAAAGCTAAAAGGCTGAAATATTGGACAAGTAGATTTTGGACAAGAACAAACTGAAGCCATCATAAAAAGGCCCATTTTTAAGCTCACATTAACAACAAAAACCTTGATAATGCAGAAATCAATTAGTGATATTTGCTGAACCACATGGAGCTGCATGTCACAATAATACAAAATAAAACATATAGAAAACAATTTAATATAAAATACTTGGTCACAAACATAACATGCAGTTTCAAAATGGTTTTCCGAGTACAACTAAGAATTTATATTTTTAATGCAGACACATTTTTCATTTTCAGATCCCATTTTGTAGGCTGGAGAAACAGAGAGTACTGTTACCTGTTGTGTATCTACTTATTCTAAGAGCTGCTTGAAAGTAAACTCTTTAATGGTTCCTATAAATACGTACTGAGCTCACTCTGAAACTGTCTGCACAGAATCCAGCTGTGATGTTTATTCTCAATGAAATAACGCAGAATCGTTTATTTTGATCCCATCAAAAAGTTTCTACATTGATTATGAGAATAAATTTACTTTTTAATGTGAAATATTATGCTCTAAAAACGTCAGGCAAATTAGAAATGGTTGAGCAGTAATTGTTGTAAAGATATGATGATTTTTGATGGAGTGACCCCGATATCAGCACAACACAAAATGCTCAGTTTGTCTTGTCAATAGATTATTGATCAGTAATGCTGCAGTCGCTTCAGAACCATTTCATTTGCATAGTTTCCTCAACATTTGCACACAGGGGAAAGAGAACTGTGATTAAAATGGATAATTCACTGAAAAACACGAGCAGGGGCGACATTTAGAACAGAACTAAAACCAGGAGTTATACAGTCATGGAGAAATCAACCAACTTTGTGTTGTTTGGAGCTGAAACACTGAGAGATACATTATAGACTTTAATTAATTTCATAAAAAAGTGGAACAATATGGAACCTTCAAGATGTTGGTGTCCTTAGAATATAGAAATTTGCTCACTGAACTCTAATGTTTTTTCCACTTATGTCTTAATTTCTCCTGCAGAGCATGATTACTGTTTCAAAGGACCTAAGATTCCACGACCTACAATGGGTAAGAGTTTCCAAATATTACTCAATTTATGTTCTTTATCAATTTCGCCAGAGGAATTCCTCTTTTTACATATCCCAGCTTGTTAGGAAGCAGAGTGCAGGACCAGCCACATGAAGGCAGCCCTGGAGCAGACAGGGTTAAGGCCACCAATGCTTCTATATATCTCAATACAGAAATCAATATCTGTCCTGGAAATTCACAGATATTTCTATGTGAATTGATCCTCAGAGAGAAAGTTAGTAAATAGAAAGCTCTGTGCTCACACACTCATTCATCTGTCAATCAAACAGAGAGAGTCTCCTTCCTGAAGAGGGCTGGGCCAGCAGCAGCTCAGCTACATTTAGAACAGAACTGAAACCAGGAGTTATACAGTCATGGAGAAATCAACCAACTTTATGTTGTTTGGAGCCGAAACACTGAAAGATACATTATAGACTTTCATTAATTAGCTAAAAAAGTGGAACAATATGGAACCTTCAAGATGTTGGTATCAGAATATAGAAGTTGGCTCACTAAAGTGTAGTGTTTTTTCACTTATGCCTTCATTTCCCCTGCAGAGAGAATACACGTGTTATAACTATCAGAGGATCCACAACTTTCCTCAGGTAAGAATTTCTAAATATTACTCAGTTTAGAAACTTCATTTCGCCAGAGGAATTCCTCTTTTTACATATCCCAGCTTGTTAGGAAGCAGAGTGCAGGACCAGCCACATGAAGTCAGCCGTGGAGCAGACAGGGTTAAGGCCACCACTGCTTCTAAATAATCCAATACAAAAGTCAAATTGAAGTGTTGTCACACAATGAATCTCACACTCCGTTATTCATTCATGCATACATCTGATATTACCACAGATGTTAACTAAATTATCCGGAGTTAGAGGAGCTCTGGCTCGCTTCCATTCATAATGTTCTTTGGAGTCAGTGCGTCCTATAAAGGAAACACCAGAGGGCCTGGAATCATGTCTTAACAGCTCAGTTATTGTTTAAGTGACACCTACAATGTTTTCATTGAAGTAAAAACTGGTTTTGTATAAGGCATGTATGCTCACCCCCAAAACTATAAAATAATGATGACAACTGACATCTGCAACTTTAAGAATGTTATTGTCCTTGTACTGACTAAATGAGATAATTATTAATTGTAAGGAGACTGTAGGAGTACATTTTATGCCATTAAGTTGTTTTTCTTAAAGAAAGACATGTAAATGACGACTCTGGTAGGGAGTTGTTTTTATTCAGTTCTAATACAGTTTGGAGTCTGGAGCTGCAGTGAGACCACAGAATACCTTTAATAGTGTTCAGTTACATTTTCAAATCAGCTGAATTTATAAGCTGACCCAAAAATAAACATTACTGTACCAATGCAGACAAATTTTCCTTATGACGATAAGCGCTATGTGATGACATTTGTTGTAAATATGCATTATATAAATAAAATTGAATTGAAATAAGTGACAAACAAACTCAGGGAACAGGCAGATCTGTTTGAATAACCCACTGAAATAAATTCTGTGATTAGGAAATTGTGATTGTGTTAATGAATTATGGTCATGGAAATTTGGAATTTTCTGTAATGTTTTTTTCTTTCCTGCAGAAAAAAACACAAAACACAATGGTATATACTGTATATAGAAGATATAATGCTTTGACATCGGAAGGTACCCCTGCGTGAACCTCAAAAAATGGACAGTGGTTTTGTCAGTCTGTGGTAGTACTTGCAGATATTGAAGAAATGTAAAAATGATTTTCAAGATGCTGCACGTTAACTGGTAAGTATGGAAATGTGTCTTATGAAGACGCCTGGTGTCACAGAGGTAACCGGTCTCTGATATACAAACTACTTTTTCATTGGCTACAGGAAACAATACCACAGCCTCCCAGTCAGTTTGTTTCTTAAGAGAAAGTCAAGGTTGTAATTTCCTGAACTAACTCTTCGACACCAAATGCAATCATTTGTCGACAGCATACAGGAGAAGTGC
This sequence comes from Chromis chromis, assembly GCA_900302755.1. Taxonomy (NCBI): domain Eukaryota; kingdom Metazoa; phylum Chordata; class Actinopteri; family Pomacentridae; genus Chromis; species Chromis chromis. The sequence continues at coordinate 19,223 of OMNN01062814.1, read as the reverse complement.
AACATCACTTAAATGTCAAATGATTCAAAATTGCAGTAATTATTTCAAAGTGTACAAGTAGAGTGTTTTGTCTTATGAACAATCCAAAAGAAATACTACTATGTCGAAATTTCACACCCCAAAGTAGAAACTCAATGCAACAAAACCCGATCCAGCTGTGATCACTGAAACTAGAGTCCACATGTGATTTCCAGTCAGTCTAACTGCTTTAACATGGTTCTAGAATAAGCAGAACCATCTCAGTGTTGGACCTATGGACTGTGTCTATGTCTGCATCATGGCTCCACATAGAAAAGAATTGAACAGAGGAACTGAAAGAATCTGATTGTCAAAAACGATGGAAAAGGATCCAGGAAGATCAACTAAACATCAGTGAACCACAGTGTCAGCAGTAATCAGGAGGTCTAGAAGGAGCCATAGTACCACTAATCATGGCTGCAGTGGTCGTCCTCCTACAATGACTCCACAGACAGTGAACTACTTTCACTATCTAGCTGTGAAAAACAGACGGCAGCTGCTTCAGACTTGGTTCAGGGGTTATCAGTGGAAACCAGAGTTAGTGTGAAGCTCAGACAGTGAAGGACACTTCAGAACATCAACCTCTAGACGGAGGATGAGAAAAACATTCTTGCTTTCTCTTTGGCACCAGACTGCAAGATTAAAGTTTGTTCAAGAACATGAACAGAAGCCTGATGAATGTTGGAGAACATTCTTTGGTCAGACGAAGATAAATGAGTTGGGCTCAGATGGAGTCCAGCATGTTTGGTGTGAACCTGACCAGGACTACCACAGTGAATGCATCGTCCTGACAGTGAAGCATGACAGCATTTTGTATGTCTTTGTGGTCATTTTGTGTCTCAGTGTGGTGATTTGGTGTTTCTTCCAGTCAGGATGACCACAGTGAATGCATAGTCCTGACAGTGAAGCACGGAGGTGGGAAAATACATGGCTGACCAGATGAGTCCCAGTCTGCAGAAGCTTGAAGAAGCAGGAGAACCATCCAAAGAACAAAATCACACAAGACTTTATGAAGTAAAAATGACGACCTGGACAAGAATGTGTCCTGAACTGAAGCTACTAAAACATCTTTGGGGTATTTTTCTAGTTCATCCTCTGGTTCTGGACACATTTCACCATAATATCTTTACTTTAGACTTTCTAACATAATAATAATCTAACCTTTATTGATCCCCTTGGGTTCCTTCCTTCTCTGCATTCATCCTATTCAAAGTTAACCTTAACTATACATACTAGGAGCAGTGGGCTGCCGCAGTGCAGCGCCCGGGGAGCAGTCAGGGGTTAAGGGCCTTGCTCAAGGGCCCACAGTGGTGGTGACTGGGACTCGAACCGATGACCCACCGGTTACAAGTCCGCCTCACAAACCACTAGACCACCACTGCCCCTTAGCATCATGTTAACGCCAAGTTAGTGTCATGTTAGCATAATGTTAGCATCTTGTTAGTATCATGATAACGCCATGTTAGTGTCAGGTTAGCATCATGTTAGCATATGGGTAGCATAGTGTTAGCACTGTGTTAGCATCATCTTAGCATAGTCTCAGCATAGTTTCAGCACCATGTTAGCATCATGTTAGCATAGGGATAGCATTGTGTTAGCATAGTGTTAGCATCCTTTTAGCGTCATGCTAGCATCATCTAATAATCTAGCCTTTATTGATCCCCTTGGGTTTCTTCCTTCTCTGCATTCATCCTATTCAAAGTTAACCTTAACTATACATACTAGGAGCAGTGGGCTGCCGCGGTGCAGCACCTGGGGAGAAGTCAGGGGTTAAGGGCTTTGCTCAAGGACCTGTTAGGTTCTTTTATTGACTGCCCAAGAATGAGTTGGAGAATCCTTCAGGTCTCAGATGAACAATTTATTTAGGTCACATGATAAAGTATATGCAGCGCTGGGCTCGGAGTGACAGAGCTCTCGCAGGAGCCCAGATTTCCGGATGTAATTCACATTTATCTTCTTGGGTTGGGGCAACCCCGGACAGAGAATGGACTTGAACGCAACCGAGTGTCATTGGCCACTTACCTTTGACGTGAACATGCTAAACATTGTCCACGTGATCTTACTGAAATGTGGTATGAAAGATGAATTGTGTGTTGTTTCTTCAGGCGCGTATCTATTCAACAGATTAGAGAGGACCTTGAGGTGCGTCTGGTTCCTGCTTATCAGGTTATAATGTCGGTTAAATGAAAACAAGCAGTAAGTCATACGAGTTCAGTTAAAAATGCACATCCTAGGTCAGCAAGTGCACCTTTAAATATATCTTTAAAGTGAACAGAGCAAAAGTCAATCATAACAACACGAAGAATCCAATCTATGTCAATCCAAAATGCAAAAATGCAGGGATGTCTGTTCCGATGTATTCTATCAAATCAAACTGATGTTATGCTGCGTGATGTTATGGTGGGAGGCTGCTGTGTGTGTTTCGGTGAACAAACCCGAGTTAAGCTTGAAGTTCTGCCGTGGATCTGTTCCAGTGAATCCACAGACTAACACACAACACAACAGAGGACGTGCTTCTGTGTTGTGGGTTTTGTTTGGTCAGACAATAATTAGTTACTGGATAATCAGCAGGTGTTGAACACCTGGCAGAATGAAACAGATCTATACGGGTGAAGCGGAGTGACTGTTGTGTCCATCGGTGGTACAGTGAGTTAGATGTTCGTCTCATATCAGTTCCAATCCTCTCACCGTACTGAAATATGTGTGTTTTTTATTTTGGCCAGTAGATGATACTGACATGATATAAACTTTATTAACTAGTGATGTCTTCTTTATCTAGTATCTTTATCTTCACACACGCAGGCAGGTCAGGACGTGATGAATCTGTGAACGGAACATCTGGAGCGTAAATATACCTCAAATATCGCAAGTTAACCTGATCGCAAGTTAACCTGATCGCCAGTTAAACTGGAACACCGGGCCACAGACTGAAAAGCGTAAATTTGAAATTGGAAAAAGAGAAATTTAAGGCCTTTCCCCGAAAACAAAAATTTGAGTCAGAAATGCAAAACTTTTTTTAAAGGGTCATTAGATACTTGTCCGATTTTTGTTTCAGAAATGGTAATAGAAAAAATGGCCCTAAATTTGTTTTTTGATTTGCGTTTCAGAATTGGAAGTAGAATGAACGGAAGGTACACAGACCAGGAAGCTCATTTGTTTGCTGTATTTAGCTGAAAACATGAAAAATGAAACAGTAAGCATGAGTGCTTAATGTGAATTTGATGGCACATATACAGCACAATGCACATATAGAATTAAGTTTACTTTCCTTACTTTCATACAGGGGTTCATGCTATCCAGAGCATGACACCACATGGACCCTCACACTGATGCAGAATCCATGACTCTATATTTTAACAATGATTCGTCATACTGGAAAGCAAACTATGCAGAAAATGCTAAATGGACAGATAGAGAATTAATTTACCTCCAGGAATGATCTTCTTCAACACAACAATTACAGGACTGGCTGTTTGAGAAGGTATAACCAGACATGACCTACAATTATACATATACTGACAAGCACATTCTTGCAGTAAACAGCAAACTTTGGTAGCAACATATGTCAGTGTAAATTACTTACCACCCCACATTCATTACTCATATATACAAAGCTGGTATAGCATCTCCATGTTACTGTTTTGGTTTCTTCGCTGCCTTAGAAAACCAGATATTTTCCTCAGGAGTCTGTGGTGAAAAACTCGACTTTGATTGCTGCTCCATGGAGTTTCAAATAAGTAACTGTTGCTAACATGTTCACCTTTGTCTTATAAGTCATTTTTGGGTCACTTAGATTATTTCATTGTTTTGGTTATCAGCCTGTATTGAATTGTCTTTTAGGAAACAGAGTCTCCAGATACTGTTATAAATAAGGCTGGAGTAGTCCTCTGTAAGCAGGGAGCATACATTTAAGACATTATTAACATTAAATGAAAGTGCCACATCTAATATAAATCTCCTTTGTAAAACATAACACTGTCCTTTCCAAGTCCATCTGGTTTGTAGCTGCTACTTGCCACCCCAACACAATGGAGAAGAAAGACGTATCCCTACCAGGCATGAGGATTTGAATCGTGGTCCCAGGTGTGTGTCTGCTTTGGTAATACAGTCCCTTTCAAGCATTTGACACAATAGGGGCTGATGGGTCTTCAGACATGCATCAGCAATGCAGGTTTAATATTTTAAGTTCTGTATTGTACCAATTTTCCTGTCATCTTGCATGTCACCTGTGATCCTAACAAATAATTTATTAGTGTTATTATTCTATCAAGGTGTTCCAGCTAAAACACGCCTGAGGGGACTAATATGTCCGTTGCAGACAGTTGCTTTCAGTGTTTTGCTGTGAGCTATAGTTACACAACATATTTAAAAGATGGAGCCCATGGGATACATATTAAGATTCATAATGTGTAATAAAATAATGGTGATGGATTATTTCTTCTCTGCACTAGAGCGCAATTCTTTAAAACCTATAACTAAAATGGAGGTTGTGTATTAAAAGAAACAAATCTTTTATTATGACATTTATTTGATCAAATGCACCGCATTTTCTTTTATTTAATGATTATTGACTTGGGTTCGAACAAGGAAGACCATGTTCCATTAATGAAGCCAACCCTCCTGTTTCCTTCTTGCCAAGGCCAGTAAAGCAGGCAGAGGGAGTGTTAGCCATAAATTATGACACATTTTCAACAAGAATTTTGTTGGTTAGTTTTGTAGTTCTTTTTTTTTTTTTTAAATACACCCCAAGTCTCTTTTAGTTTGTTTTATATCTCTATCATAAGTGTCAAAGGGAGGAAGAAGACTAAGAATATGATAAATGGCTACTTTATGCCATTCACAGAATTTCACCTCTATAACATTCTGAAAGGTGACAAACAAAGTAGGACCTTTTTCAGAATCTGTGTACCACATCAATAGGAACCACACCATCAGCACTGGTGAAACAGTGATTGGTTATTGGTCTTTACCATGTCTCTTTTTCAACTTTTTTGGTGCAGAAGAAATCTAGGAGACTGGTCACCTGCTAAGTGCATCAGTTTAGTCACAGTTAATATAGATTACTTTGGAGACAGCTCCCGGTGGGCTATGTAACTACTGAAGATCTAAGCTGCACCAAGATATGCCAATGCAACTCTCAACTCTCTAACTTCACACTCTTAATATAGATTTGGTATTTTTTGCTGTGTTTCCCACCCACTTGAATAGCGAGTAGATCCAAAAAGTCAAAATCTGGAAGTTTTGAGGCTGTGCCAAAGAGACGGGTGGGTGGTGTCAAGTTCTACACGTCTGCAATACACTTTGCAGTTCTCAGATGAAAAGTGCATGATTTGATTAAAGCAACACTGGTGGCTGTAACAGCACATAGTTTCTTTAGATAAAAGTACCTAGAAAACTTTAGGAGGACAATGATGATGTATCAATAATGTGTTTTTTCCTTGAAAAAGGATAGGAAGAGAAATTTGCAAGCGAAAAAAACGATTTGATAATTTGAAAAGAAAAAAATATACTAGGTTGCAGATGAAATAATTCACTACAATAATATAAAAATCAGGCCACTAAAAGTACAGAGAACAGATACTCTTTATTCCTATTTTAAAGTCTCCAGTGGGTACAATTTACCCACTAATAGAATGCATTCATTGTCAAGGTACAAGATACAAGGTTTGTTTATTTACTATTCTACAACACAAAGTTGTATAATGAAACGCTACTTGTAGTCTCTTTATGCTGCTCACAAATGACAACAAAATTACATAATGATAAACTTCATTTTTTATCTATATTTTCTTAACGAGATTACAAGGTGCTTCACAGAGAAAAAATAAGATAAAAGATAAAAGGCGCAGATGAAGAAGAGCCGATAAAGAACCAAAGAACAACACAGGAACCATAAAGCACCAGGGGATGAAATAAAGGTAAAAATTTTAAATGTGTGAAATTGTGCCATCTTTCCTGATCTCCGTTGCTGGTGACAGCTCCGTGGCACACACTAAATAGGAAGGGGAGAAAGAGTACTTTAGACTATTTCATAAATGTTTATAGGCTACATTTGAAATTATTACAGCTTTGAAAGGAATGAAAAGATCATTTATAAAAAGAAAAAGCCATTACATATCTATATGTGTGATATATCTATTATGATTTACATAGAGCCGGAAGAAAAATATATTCTAATTTTGTATATTATTAGTCATCCTCCCAGCTGGTGAGTAGCTATGCATTGAGCCTCGAGGAAAGCCTATACATGCTTTGTGCAGTTTGCAGTGTATAGTGTGTGTGCGTTGGCATATCAGAGTCTTCTGCTGTGTGTTTTCTGCACCATGTTAGTGGTCAGATTTGTGAGAATCTCAGAATTACAAATAGGAACACAGAAGTGAGCGAAGAATAACGTACGTTTAATATCTCTCACAATAATTGTAAGCCACAGGGCGAGGTTACAGGTGGTTTAAACAAAATAAATAGACTAGCGATTTATTGCTTACCTCCTGCAGGTGCTGTAGAAGGCTCATCTTAAAGCAGATGGTGAGACAGCCTTATGTTTCACGGAGGCTCTAGATTGCTGTCAGATGATGGTCCATCAGCTCCAGAATCAACGAAGGACACATCACTCCGTCCTGAAACCTGTCCACCATCAGGATCCTCTTCACGCAACACACTAAGCAAGCCCAATGCCTGATTTTTATGACTCTCTTTCTCATATCCATATTAACCGACGATGCAGGTCTATCACCCACGGTAGTAGATGAAAGGCAATTTTTAAAATGTGACTCTATACCACTTAACAATAGGAAGTGCTACATAACACACTTTTAGGATAGTATTTGAATATCTTATTGAAACCAAGTTGCACACAATTGAAAAACAGCCACAGGCAAAGTTACAAATGACAAATACTCCATAAAAAATAACTTTAAGCACACTGAATGTGGAGAATGGGCTCCTCCAAGGGTGTGCCTTCTTAGCTCTCTTGGTTGTGACATTTTCAAAGGGGATCTCAAATCATGAGTTGCTGACGTTAGGGTGGTAACTCTCCTGTTTGCTGATGATATTATTCTTTATGTTCATTGAAGATTGGCCTTTGAAGTGCACAGGAAGGGTTTTCAGCTGAGCCTGAAGTGGCCGTGGATGAAGTCTGACAATTCTAAGTCAAGACACAGACAAGGAGAAAGAGGAGAACAGTTCTATATTAAAGAAACAGTTATTTGCAGAATTACGGTGAGGACAGAGGACATCTGTTACATCTACCTCCTCTGAAACATTCGCCTTTGGATAAACTCCACTGCAGCCCTACTCTACAGATGAATTACCCTTGTGTATGAAATGTGCAATTCAGATGAACTTGCATTATCCTGCCTCTCCCATAAAGATTGCTTATTTCAGGTGGCCTAGTAGCACTCCTTTGCAGGATAAACTAAAGCAAGTTACTATAGGAAAGGACACTCTGGCTGATTTGCTTTCCTTGCTGCCATTGTGACTGTGATCAGGAAAAAAGCAAGTTGATAATAAATGGCCTGGTTAATATTCTTTTCTTTCTTCTCTTGTAACGAATCCGAGCTGGATGTAAAGGTAAGGTATTGGATTATAAATTAAACAGGAACAGCAAGGTGAAAAGGCATAGAAGAAAAAACCTTTCACCAACTTGTCTTTGACTCGGCTCAAACAGTTCCTCTGTAATTCACCATCATGTCAATCCCAGTGTAAAACTCTGGGCAATGAAAGGGTTGTCAAGAACAATTAGGACAGGTGATAAATCTTTATTCAGCTCTCGCTAATCTCAACTTTAATCTAGCTGCTCTCCCTACTAAATTAAAGAAGGGCTTCCAGTTAAGCCACAGACAGAAGTAGCCCATTTGCTTCAGACCTTTTAGCATTGTTGGACCTCACACTAGGCAGTAGACGAGACATGGATTAGCAGAGTATGAATTATTTATTGTAGCTCAGCATGCACTGAGGGCAGAGTGTTATTGGGTAGTTTAAAAATTATGACACAATCAGCTCAAAGTGTGTAAAATGTAGATTTAGTTCATAGTTTGATCCACAAAGGATTTTGTGGAGTGTGCATGCTTTTTGTGCAATGCCCTTCTACATTCATCTAATCTCATCTATGAGCAGAGTCCACAGCATTTTTGTCAAGACAACAGACTATTGCAATCATTAATCTTTTTAAGGAAGAAAGCAAGAGTAAGTTTCTCAAAGTCCTGAATCGTGCCATTCATTTCAGATGATAAAACAATGACATTAGAGTCTGTTTTCTTTGCTTTGTCTTCAATTATTTATTTATTTACAGGCATTTATGCCTTTTATAATAGTGGTGGTGGAGAGGCTGACAGACAATGTGGGCTGAGACAGGTGGCTATGACATGCAACAAAGCCAGCTGGGATTCAAAGTGTGGACTTAACCATTGGGACACCAAGCACCCCAGTTTGCCATTTAACTGCAGATGTAGGTAAATCTACATATCTAAGTCAACTATTCTAAGTTGTCTTATTTTCTTTGCGAACTTCTGAATATGTGAGACATCAAGTAATGGAGGGTGAACAATTGACCAGACGCAAGTTAGGTCAGAGAAAAACAGGTCCTGCGGAGATGTGCAAACTTTGTTTTAGTGGAGGTTTAATTGTATTCCCCCCTACTGATGTGTCTGTGATTGTTTTTTGCTAAGTACAAGGGTTGACAAAATAGTCTATCTAGATAGTCGTGCACAGGAGAATTCCTAGGGTTATGGGATTTTGATGCCTGTAATTTCTCAGTTTCCTAGTAGAAATACATATTCTTATAGTTCTAGGGATGGCTGACAGTTTTATTGCCAGCAGACAGCTTTCCTGTGTCTTAGTTAGTTAGCATTCTCTTGTTGCACAGTGTTAAGCATGTAGTTTCTGTGATGGCTCCCAGTTTGTGTGAACTTGCATACTGATTTCTAGCTGGTGATACAATCCTGCTGCTATAGACAATGTCATTTGTGAAGAAAAAAAGGCATTCTATAGGAGCATCAAAGAACTGCTAATAGAAACGTAATGCAAAGCAGAGAGGAAGCGGGGAAGAAGAAAACTGCTCAGCTGAACTAATGTTGACTAATCCTAAAGAAGTTCTGTCTTTGCTGCCTCTGTTATTTTTTTTGTGCTTACATTTGTCTGTCATCATCCACTGCAATCTCTGAGGACTGATAACAATCTTCTGAGTGAACGAACTGCATACCTTAAAATAAAACGTGTCTTCAAATTCTGTCAGCATGTCACTGCAACAAATGCCATCCAACAAATAAACAATCCAAAAAAGAAGCTTGACACTTCCGCAAGCCTTGTTCACTAAAATTCAAATCACTCTACCTTCCATCACTTTCTTTGTTTCTTCCCTACCTAGCTTCCTAAATTACAGATGGCCCTGATCTCTCCGTCTTTGTTGTCCATCTGTGTCTGCGGACCCCCTGACACTGTACGGCCCTGTTACCGTACGGTCACCTTTGCATTCAAGAAAACCATGTAAACATCCGTCGTGTAGCAAGGAAGTGAAATCATTGATTTAAACTTTGCAGAGCTAAACAAAAATAATCCAGTGTATTTCATGTTTCCTGCAGTATTGCTGGTTTGTTGCCCCACTCCCTGAAGAGAATTCTTTGAACTTTTTTATACAGGACAGTTTTACAGACACATAAAAGGAATGAGAAACAATGGGACAAGAGATGATGTAACAAGTATCCCATCAGCCTGTGTGATGAAAAATATGCAGCTATGTTAATACAGTTTAGGAGTGAGCCATAACAGGTCCCAATATATTAGAAGATTGTTGGATAACCTCTACGTCAGTCCAATTCCACTCTATTGACATTTGGGTGGGTGGGGGTTGGCCTGACTGAGGGTTGAAATAATTGCCCTTGAAAGAAGGCGAATGTTCTTCATTTGAACAGAGAGCGTGTTGCTCACTCAACCATGTAAAGATCCTGCCACCACCCAAGAACTGCCACACTAATAATTACATTCTGCTTTCATCAAGATCGCTCACATTTGGGGGGCTGTTGCGACGTGAGGCAGAGTTGACAAAAGAAAGCCGCGGCCTGCAGAGGGAGAAATAGCTGTGCTTAGACAGATTGCAGCTGTAGAAAGTTCATGCACCGCTAGACTCAATTATAAACTACCCCAGCAAATCCTGCTTGCCGAGAAAAAAAAGGATGTAAATTGTGTTTACTGTAGCCTTGTCGAGTACACACAATTTAAAGGTATGCCATGTATGTTAGTCAACACCCCTACCGACTTTCCCTTTATCTGTTGACTCCCTTGTAAATGAGTTTAGTGCAAAAAAACATGCAGTAATTGGCCCTGTTGCACCATTAAAAGTAAAGAAACCTGTTTAAATATGTAAGCCACTGTTGAAGAGTGGAAGTATTACCAAACTTCAAAGAAATTTTTGGAAAGCCGAGTGTAGAAGGATGAAAAGTAAACTTCAGATCCACTAACACATTGTACATGACCATCTTACATATAAGGCACTGAGAAATGCCCGACTGGCTCACTTCTCTGAACTCATAAATAAGAACCAAAACAATTCAAGGGTCCTTTTACAATTGTTGACAGCCTGACACACTTCACATCGCCTGTGACTCGGGTGGTAGAGCCCTATATGGTAGAAAAGTGCTATGTTAGTGCAGAACATTTACCATTTAGATCTACATGTCCCAGTGATTTTTTTTGTCAACTACTAATTGTAGGATTTTTTTTTTAGCCTACATCAGAAATAAAATAATTAAAATTAAAATGAATCAGAAAAGGTTTGATAATGTTTACATAAAGTTATGTATGAGTTAAAGCCGTCTATTTGTTCATTTGACCCCATACCTATTTCATTTTTTAGCATCTTTTTAGCTCTTGCATGAAACGTTCCATATAACTAAACTTGAGGTGAACTGAGTTCCATTTCCAGACTATCACAGAGAAACAGAGAAGCTGGTAATTTTAGTAATTACGTCTGAGTTAGGTTTGCCAGCATTTAATTGATTTGATCGGTTTTCTTGCCAAGACTGAATACTGCTTAAGTAATGAATAATTGGTAGTTGTGCATCGCTCAAAACATCGCCTCACATCATGTTTTCATTTCCCTCTACACCTTTGTGTATATAACTTAAGCCTGTGGGGAGTAGGTGCTCAAATCATTACTGATCCTCCCTCAATTAATTCTGCATCACAGGACATGATAAAAGCATTAGGCAGACATTTACACACAACCATTCCTCCCTCTCCTTTTCTAACTTTGGGAATGCACGCGTAGAGAGGTGTAGACTAGTGCGAGCTACACGCCACACAAATCCACTCCATGCACCAAATGACCCCGTGCTATCTTGTCTATATCCTTCATGCGGGTGAAGGCAATATAGCCAAGGACATTTGGTGGAGCTGCGTGATGGATTTAGCAAGCATTCTCACCCCGGTTACAATAATTGTAGGTTCAGTCTCTTGTTCAAGCACTCATCAACAGACGACATACAGTAGCTGCAGCTGGGGAACACACGATGTTGCGGAGATTGAACATTTCTCACAACTTGCCCATCCTACAGCCAAGGAGCTTGCAGTAAATGACCCGCTGTAACAAGACTTCTAGAGATGAAGGCAATGTGCGCCTGAAAAACAGATGAAAGGAGGGTTAATAGCAATATAAGAGGAGAGGGACATGAAAGAAATGTAGGAGATGAAAAGAGCCTGGTAAATAAGGGCAGTATAGGGGGTGAATATGTGAAACAAGGGAGCATCTGGATTAAAATGCAAAAAAACAAGATGGTGTGGGCTGAGAGAGGTTTGGACTATAGAAGATTAGGCTGGAATACAAGCTGGTTTCAGGGACAGAATCACAATATGTTTAAAATACAATATGCATCTCTTAACTCAAGACAATACATCTGTTATTGGTTTTTTTGTTCCTTGTTCTTATTTGATGAGGTTTCCAGCCCAACATTTGTCATCACTCTTGCTAAACAGTCATCTATGAATCTGAGGTTAACTAATATCTCCATCTACACGAGTGCAGAGGAAGCAGATGGTGAATGCATCATTTGCAGTCGTGTTGCTGAAACTTCAGCCACCTCCTACAGCCGTTATCAATGGCACTAAATTCAAACAGTCAGCATCTCAACCATGGCCTTCTCATAGCCTGAGAGTTTGAGATTCTGACTGGTAAGTCCTTAACTTGTTGGGATCTATCTGTGTACATTTTTGAGACTATAAATTCAGGGGGAAAAAATTGACACCAACAGGTAATGAGGAAAAATGTGAGGTGAGTAGAAATCCCTTCTGCATGACGGGGATTTAACTAAGTAGCACCTCCTAAAAGCTAAAAGCAGATTAAAAGGAGTAAAGTGCAGCTGTATTAACCCAGCTGTTTCTTTTAATTTATCTTCTGCAGGTTTGTTTGCATAGCTTTAATCTCTTAATTTGTGTGATGTCATTATGAAGCAGCACAGATGAGGTCATGCAGACAGTAGTCATATACTGGCCAAAGTGTGGCAAGGGGGCATCGGCTCTTACCGGGACTGTATTTTCTTACATGTGTTATTTGTATGTAGGTGGGGTATTTGTGTATTGTAGAGATGAACACATGGAGGGCAGATGATTTATATTTTCTGGTATCCCTGAGGGAAAGAGTCTCATTTCTCAAAAGAGATAGTATATCTCATGTTTTTCACATTTCACAAAGGTGATCTTTAAAGCTATAGAGACCTGAGAGATTAAAATGAAAACCTACATGTGTTGGTGTGGGTTATAGCCCTAGAAGTACTGTATCTTTGCGTCTTTCAAGCTTCTTTTTCTTTGACCTTATTGGTTTGGTATATACATAAAAAAAATAACTCTGCAAAGTGTTAGTTTAGGTAGCACACTCAGGGCATCACACAGTGCTACCCTTTAAATAAAGGCATTCATTTTAAAGAATTTGCTTCCTTGTGTGTCTGTTGTGTGTCACACTTACTCAAAGACATTAGGTTTAAATTTGTCCCACGATGGCCCTAAAATATTTGAATCCAAACATAAATGTCTTACTAATTGTAGTGACAAATGGCTGACACAATCAAAACTGCTCTAATGTAAAACCATCTTAAAACCAAAACCTTTAAAACATCATGTCTTAAAGTTCTTGCAGCCCACCTGGATCTAATTTGATGCACATTTGCTTTGTGCAACACTGTGAGCTTTCTAAAGAGAGTTACAACTTCATAATGCTATAGACATTAAGGGAACTATCAAGCAATCCTCTGTTGCATCCCGCTGTTTAGTTCAATGCACAGTAGTACCAACATAAAGTAAAAACAACCGCATTCCTCTCTAACAACTTTGCAAAATCACTTTGCGTATACCATCACGGCAATAGGTGCCAGCTGCCATTAATTCTTACATTGCTGCCTTTGCTAATTATCCATATTTCCTCCTACAGTAGAAGTCATGTGCAGTCTGCCTCATGCTTCATTCTGAGCCAGCTACTCTTGACAACTAAAGATGTGTTAATGTGCCGCAATTAAAAAAAAAAATGTCAAAAACAATTAGAGTCCTCTTAGACAGTCAAACCGTGACAATCCTTAGAGTGGTAATTATCTCTCGCTGAAGACCAAACTGTGTTGTGTGAAGCCATAATTTCTTTCAGGATATTATTCATTATAATAAAAAACAAAAAAGAGAGAAAATAAATAGATGGAGGCGAAGAATGGAAAGATGCTGCAGAATCAGCTCAGTGTTTGACAACGTTGATAGGTCAGATGCTACAGAATATTTATATCTGACGGATGGAGAATCTAATCTCACGGAGGAGATAAATGTGTTAAAAGTCCCTTGTTTATCTAAACTACATCAGTTCTTTATGCTTGCTTTTTAATAATCTATCATGTAAAATGCTAAACTGCCTTGGCAGTCCCATGTTTTTGCCTCCAAAAATATAAATGAACAAACCAAATATGTAAATAAATAACAAAATAAGGCCATCAATTTCTCACTTTGATTTGACATTTATAGAACCAAATCTACTGAACACATTCCTAAAACCTTTCACTCCTCAGACTCCCCCAGAAGTGGTGTGCAATGCGACGCTGCTCTCACTAACAGCTCGTCACTTACTGCCACCTTGTCAGGACTCCTCGGCGTCACGTTCGAACACACTGGGTTCCCATTAACATCATTTTATAATTCGCAGCATATCTGACTGACCTATAAAATACCCTGAACATCAGAAACAGATGCCATGAGTCCGTAGCCAAACGGTCTCAGCTGGTGTCTTTGCTGACGCTTCTTTTCAGGCAACATGTCAGGGACCAAGCAGCAGGAACACACGAGTAACTTTTTAAGGCTTTATTAAGCCAAATGAAACAATCAATAGAAAAATAGGTTTGCAAAAGATTAAAATACTTAAGCAAAGAAAAAGTATCAACAGAAATATTAACTCTGGGCCCTTTAAATAAACTGAGGTCAATAAAACAATACGGCAACAGAAGTCTGAACTAAACAAACCTGACCTCCAGAATGACACAAAAGAATGGGTATATATACACACAGGCTAGCCTACAGACACACAAAAGGGGGGAGGGAACCTATTTCCACACCATTAAAACCCAAAATATACCCAACCACCAATTAAAGATGAGCTCTGTAAAGCACTGTGAGACAACTGTGTTGTGATATTGGGCTATACAAATAAATTGAATTGAATTGAATTGAATTTAATTAAAGATATACTACAAATAATACCTATAAATACTAATACCACCCCACAACCCATAGAAATGTCCACATGTTGCTTTTCTTGAAGCCTTTGCAATTAAGGGCTCCCCTGCCCAACACTGGGAGTTGGCGCCTTCTACTTCCTGTCTTTCAGCATAAAAGGCTGCCTTAAACTCTGCTTCCCCCTTTTTGCCAGGCACTCAGCAGCACGTGGAGAAACAAAGAGAAAGGTACAATATATTAACAACTCAAAACCATTTTGATAAACTTATGATCACTAAATGTTAACCAAAATGCATGCACTCAAGTTGGAAACAGTATCATAATGTAAATCAAAGAAACAAACAAACAAAAAAATGTGTTGGTGATTACTTGTTTGAAATGAAAGGGAACATTACTAACACTGCATGGTGTCAATTGTTGATGGGTCCATCACACAAGTTTGGCTTGAAATATCAGTTTAATGTTGGTTGGCAATGCAGATGGCACTTGCCATCAGAAAAGAAATCCTTTCTACAACGCAGCAGCTGTTTATATGGGCGTCTCCATTCTTAAAGGTGGGCAATTCACTTAAAAGCTCATTTTAGTGTTGAGGTAATGAAACTATATCACAAAGAGAAAGATTCATATAAACCCACAAGAAGATGGGTCCATTAGTTTTATGTAACTTTTCCCAATTTCCCAAACAACTCTGCAGAAAGTGAAAAAGTTAAACTGGTTGTCATAACATGAGATCAACACATTTAGCCTTTACAGTGCCACGAAGGCAGATAAAATGACCTTTTTATCACAATATCGTGGCAGTGAGGATAGTTTTAAAGGCAGTATGCTGTTAAACATATTTATGACTTTACAAAAAAACTAAAGGAGTTTGTCGTTTATTCAATTTTAAATACACTAAATATTTTTCACAAGTTATCAGCTATTGTTTGTCCAAAAATATGCTTGCTTGTCACATATTTCAAAAAGTGATATGGGTTATTGATTCACACTTTGTTGGTACAAATGTATATGGCTGGCATCAAAGCCAAAGTTCCATTTTTCACCGAAGGATCATCAAACATCTGATAACGCACTTTCAAAGCACATATTTACATATTGCCCATAAAAACGATACAATAATGAAATGAAACTATAGATTAAGTGCATAATGACTTGCGGATGCATCATGCCATCTGATTGAAATGATGCATGTTTTGACCAACTGAGGGACATTAGCAGTCTAAGAAACGCCGAGCACAATGAGAATCTGAAGGCCTCCACAAAGTAGTTGATTGCATTATGGGTTTGCTATGCAGCTGGCAGCTGCTTCCTGACAATATGATGATGGAAAACTCTTGTCGCTCCACTTCAAAATAGTCAATTAACGGAAATGAAATTGTGTGATGTCTGTTGCGACACAGATGCTGAAGGCAAAGATGACAAACTGGGACTGCAGAAGAAATTCTATTGCCGGTTAAAATTTACAAACATTTATTGCTTAGTTTTTTTATAACCCTTCTTAAGAATGTTGTTGGACACTGTGGTAAAACGTGTGTATTAAGCTTCTGATAAGAATGAAATGCATGAATACACTGTATGTGGTTAATGAGAACTGGCCACTAATGTTAATTGCATTAGCATATTAACAATATTTATTTGCATCCTTCATTGCATTATCTTGGTGCTATGTGGTGAGCAAAGCACTGATCAACTTTAAATCATGCTTTAAGGAATATATGTATTTCTACATGTGAAGTAAGGAGCCCATATTAGCTGGATATTGATCTGAGGGATCATGGCTGATTCTCAGAGAGCAGTTCCCGTTCGCAGTTCAACACCTGATTGATCAGATCAAATATGTTCATTGTCCATTAACGTAGATACACCAAGTCCTGAATCAGTTTTCTATAATAATTCTTACCTCTAGAAACAGGGTTCTTTGCAGATCTTCAGCAGGTAAAGTAGATGCTTCTCAGCTTAAAAACAACAATCCTCACATCCCTTACCACAAATTCAGGTGTTGCTAAATACTTAAAGAAGTCATCCCAGTGTTAATATACAATAGACTGGAACTATAGTTTGTATGCAGTTTTTGAAGTGTAATGTGAACTTTTTCAGCCTCTCAGATTGATAATATAACTGACAATATAATTTAACAATAGAATACAATTCAAATTTCTGTAAAGCCACTAAAATGAAAAGTTTCCATCAAATGTCATGTTCTTGAGCTAGCATCTAAACCAATCAGCTGTTAGATCAGGTGAGAGCCAGGCGTTTCCCATCATGCCCTGAGGTTGTGCAGTCACTGGAGAGCAACTGCAGCACCTGACTCCAAAAACTGCAGCCGAGTTAGGATCAAGTCAAACAGAAATCTAACCGGCATGCATTGTGCTGCGATTGCTGGAATCTGCGCTGGTCTGACTCATCTCAAAGGAGTGTTGTATCTGTTTGACTGATGAAGGCACAGTAGTGTTAAAATGTTAAACTTGCACAATAAAAAAAAACTCACACGGTCTGCTTCATCCCCCTTTTAGTACTAAATTCTCTAACAATGTTGGTCTTTATATATTTCTTGTTAAAAAGAGTAATCACATCACAAAGTACTGATCAGCAAAGGCAATGCAATACATTACTATTGTGTTATCCAACTGTGTCAGTTGAAGTTGGAGTTAAAAGTACTTCTTGTATTGAACATGTAGAAACAGAAAACAAGCGACTGTGGTTTGACAAGCTGGCAGTCTTACAGCTGACAAGCTTTTACTAACCATCTACCAGTCCCAACATCAGCTGCATGGTTCACACATCCTCGGAACAAAACCAAGTGGTTTATAAATGTATGCAAACCTATGACTAACATTAGCAATCCAGCTAAGAACACACAACACTCCAAAAGAGAAATTATCGAGAGTCACGTTTCTCCTCTTTGTATCCTCTCCAAGCTTGTGTGTTCTGGACCAGTCTGTCAACTGAACACAGAGCCAAAGTGATATCTTGTTAATTCCTGGTAAGAGAGTGAACAAGCTGACAAAATGTCAAAGTAACAGAGCGTTAGTGGAATTAATAAAAATAAAGAATCACATTACATTACATTATTACTGTTCCCTAACAACCTTTTGCTAGATCTGCTGTCACATACAGTATATCATGCACATATTATATATACAGTGGCATGCAAAAGTTTGGGCACCCCTGGTCAAAATTTCTGTTTTTGTGAACAGTTAAACAAGTAGAAGATGAAATGATCTCCAAAAGGCATGAAGTTACAGACAAATATTGAAAAGAGTATTTCATGTTTAACTTTATGCCTTTTAAAGATCATTTCATCTTGTACTTGTTTAATTGTTCACAAAAACAGAAATTTTCACCAAGGGTGCCCAAACTTTTGCATGCCACTGTATATTTGTGTGTGTATATTCCACGTATACTGCGCATACATACATGATCCACGATCAACCACCTTCAATAATGCATAATGTGCTTGTTTTTTTCCAGTTTGTGTCCTTCCTTTTTTAATCTCTATGTAATTCATTTGGATTTTTGTGCACAAACATCCTCCATGAATACATGTAACATGAATTCCGTTCTGTGTGGTATGGAGCGCATCAGTTTGAATTGTCTTGCATGTTCATGTAGTAGGCACACATGGTGTCACACACAGACACACTGACTGCCGCCTTCTTCTTTAGAGGGAATTGAAAGGAGTCTAATTGGCTGCATTACTTGTCCACATATTTTCATGGTCACTGAAGGAATCTTATTGTACGAAGGATGGAGGGTATATAACTGCACCAGACGTACAGAGGGAGGCAGACAAGTAGAGAGAAAATGGGGATTTTTTTTTTCTTTTTCATTTGAAGAACCAATTTTTTCTAAACATTTATTTGCTGCAAGGTCTGCATTTAGTCCTTTGCACTTCAAAAAATTGAGAAAATATGTAATTTGCCAAGGAGCGCCACAGGTTTTGCATGAAAGAAATCCTTCACCATTTGAGAAAAATGAGTACAGAAAGAATAATACCATCTTACAATAAACGTTAATATGGGACAAAAAACATTTGCATTTCTAAAGGTCTCTTTCATAATCATGAAAATGACTGTACCACACTTATTGCTTGCAATATTTTTGGAAGAAACTGAGGTTGAATTATTAACTAAAATAGCTGACTTTTGTTTTAATAAAAGTAATACGTTAAGAGCATTCCCGCTGCATTCATGTCTGCACCGAGCAGCCACAACCTTAACTCTGGTGCCAAAAACCTCTTGAGGTTCTCCTTAGAGATTCAGACGGCCTTGAATCTCTGCCTTTGTGTTCATGTAAACAGCTTAACCTGAATTAGGCTAAAACCTGAGTAATGACCAAAAGCCGTTCCCCCTGTCATTTCTTTTCATAGTTGTGTCGGTCTGAAGTGATTTTAGATTTTGCTCCATTAAACTAATTGCTGACTAAAACAGAGAGTGCTTGTGTCTGCCAAAGGCCTCGTGGATCCCAGGGGCTCTCTTGAGCGGTGCAGCTGACGTCGAGTGCTGCTCGGTGGG
>OMNN01062810.1:0-15684 GCA_900302755.1 Chromis chromis | reverse complement strand
GGAATCAGAGAATTTAGACTTTCTTTCTTTAAAAAATTACTCAAATCTATTATCAGGATAGTTTAATTTCCTGCTGACAATCTCATACTAGCTCTATTAGCATCATCAGAGTTATGCTCTCGTATATTCACTACAGTTTTCTATTTCCTGCCTTCTGTGCTGCCACTGGTTTCCTATCAGTCCACTGGTTTCCTATCAGTCCACTGGTTTCCTATCAGTCCACTGGTTTCCTATCAGTCCAGCACACCGTTAAAATCTCCTTGCAGATATCTGAGAGTCTCCTGAGTCACGTCTCCTTCCAGTGTTGTGATTTTCACCACAAAACCACACAACAGTAACAGAACGTCTGTAGTGAAAGAGTGTTTCCCATGTGTATAATTACAAAGGACAATCCACCCAAACGGATTTAAAAAGCTTTTTTTGTGTTTTTGCTTTTTGTCTTTGTGAAAAAAAAGCCTGTGAAGCTACAAATAAGGGATTCATAGGGCCTTGGTGTTGGTGACGTGGCTTTGTGACCGCTAATAGAACCAATAATGTTTGTTTATTTAAAAAAATATAGATAAGATAAGTACCTCTTATCTTCTATTTCAAGTAGGTGCAAGTTTGCCAGTGCAGTGATTCAACCTTCAGAGTTCACCGCTGCAAATTACTTTCTAATAAACCCAATTCCACTCGTATAAACATGTTCAGTAGATAATTCTTTCACACAGCCTACAACTAACAAACAACCAGGTTTAGGTTCTAGACACAGTCCAGAACACTGTGCTTGCTCATGCTACTCCGTATGCCAATTTGGAAAGCACCTTTGTTAGGAAATGTCTAAGCCTGGAGGGTTTAAGCTGTTTAACTTTTGATTTCCTGACGTAACAGAAGGTTTAATTGTGTGAACCAGTGAACATGACATACAAATGTTATTAACACAGATACAAAAGTTCTGCGCACAAATGTTTTTAGAAAATAATCATTAAATTAATCGTTAATCGAGGTGAATATGGCAGGCACGGTATTGACTTTGTGCACTGTGAACCCCATTTATAAATCTACTGTATCTGAAACCACTGTACACAGGAAGGAAACACATTGAAACAAACTAAAGCTGAGGTATGAATTCACAAATGGTCTGCTCATTTTCCTGGTGTGTGGATGTCGACATCTACAGTTTGTTTACTTGTTAATCAAGGTACTCATTAACCACAACAAACGTGCAAATGACTGGCGACTTATGAGCTGAAAGTATGTGTAATTTGAGGTTTACAGGCGCTGCTGTTGTTTCGTAGTACGTTCTAAAACAGATATATAACTCCTATTTTAGTAGGTTCACTGTAAAACTAAAAATAAGTAATTATTTTATACTTTAGTGGATAAAAGTAGTAGTAGTAAGTGTTCAAATGAGGCCATTAACCATTGTTCTGTGATGTTTACATGAGAGGTCGTTAAGCATTAAACTGAATAATCTGCTTTTCCTGTAGGACTTCTCCTGTGGTGGAGGTGGGAGTTTGCCAGGAGCTGACTGCAGATCGAACCAGCAGCGAGACCCAGGTGATCTGAACTCCCACTCCCAAAGAGAAACCACCTGACTGGGCACGACTATCAGCCTTCCCCTCCTCAGCTTGGAGGATGGAGCGAAGTGGGTGTTCCTGAAAGTACCTACACTAACAAACACAACCAGCTCTTTCTAAAGTTTGGGAGTAAACAGGAGGAGCCATATTGAGTGGAAAATATTCAATATGAGTGCTATGTAGGTCTGAAGCGCACTGTTTTGCTGTTAGACTCTGAGGTCAATGAACTGCATTGTTTAGCAAGTAGCCCAACAACAATGCACATACATTCATGACTGTCTGAGTCACGTCCACATGAACGCTGTGTGTTATGAGGGTTAGTGTATGTGTTTATAAGGACAGTCATTGTGTTTCCTCCACAGTCCACACAGCAGCAGCTAGAACGTTCAGGGCTTTTGTGATGAGCGAGCATGACACAACACGAGAAGCCCATCATCATCATCATCATCACCATCATCATCATCACAGGTCAGCTGAGGCAGGAGTGACTCACCACTACTGTAAGCGTACGGGGACTCTGCAGATCCATCCTGCAGGCTGTCCAGGATCTCTCCTTTTCCCACGTCGCTGTCTCCGACCAGGAGGAACTTGAGCAGGTAGTCGTAGCTTTTCACTGGGCTGCCCTGGCTGCCCATGCTCACATCTGCGAGGCTCAGGATGAGCGGCTGAAAACGTGGACGGGACCCTTATATACGTTCTCCTTGATCCAAAGCAAAAGTCTGTTATGCCATGAACTTGCAGAACGGAGGCGTAAAGTCTTTGTTTTGCTTCTTCTGGACTGAGTGCAGGTAGGTAATTTTCAGACTTAAAATAAAGTCTGCAGTCTCAGAAGAATGTCCTGCACAAAAAACAAGCCGGCTGCCAAAAATGCGGTTCTGGAAAGCACAACATTCTTATTGCTGAAGTTAAAGATAAGAGAAATTATAGTTTGGCCAAAGGTGGAGCTCACAGAGGGGAAAAAAACTTAACCCAATGCTAGAAAAACATGCAACCAAGACCAAATTTACTCCAAAAATTCCTTATCAAAGGGAGGTTTAATAAAGATTAAAAGCACAGATAACTAAATCTGTATCAGTCTATGTATGGAAGAGAAACATGCTTATTGCTGAAGTTAAAGATAAGAGAAAATATAGTTTGGTCAAAGGTGATGTTCACTGGGAAAAATAAACTTTACCCAATAAAATGCTAAAAAAAAAAAAAACATATATCCTTTCTTGTTCCAAAAATTCCTTATCTTGTGGAGGCTATCAGTAAATACAGATTCAAATCACAGATAATCAAAGTGTAACTGAAGCCGGACAGTTTCCAATCTGGGTGGCAAAACCTATGTAAGCAGGAAAATATGCTTATTGTCTGGAATGATAATTACAATAACCTAAGCGGTATGCTGACACTGTGCAAAATTTAAAAGCAAACGTATGCGAGGACGTGAGTTTTCTAGTCCGCTAACAAACAACCAAACCGGGAGTCTTTTTGTTCCCATTTAAAAGCAGCTTTCTTGCTAAGTTAGCAGGCGAACAACAAGCTAGCACTGGCGGAGTAGCTAACAAGCTAGCTTAGCTCTTCTCACTGCTTCTGAACAAAAACACCTCAAATTATTCAAAGACTCTGTCACTGCCACGACACAGCTAGCGACACGGCGTTATGCGTTATAAGATAACTTCCCGGTGAATTAAAGAAGGAGTAATGCTAATTCACAGCGAGCTAAATGCTAACTCAGCTAGCTCAACTTCAACGGACGTCCGTGTGATTTCAGGCCGCCTTGTCTTTCTTTAGTCCGGGATGACAAAGATTCCCGTAACTTCACTGCGTCGCAAGTTATCCAGAAAAATCCCACAATCTGCGGCGGGATTTAGAACGCAGCGGGGTTCTTACGTCCACTCCGAACCTCCGTAGGTGTCCTCGGTAATCTCAGTCCGCCGCGTTTCCATTTTTCTCCATTCTTCTCAGTCATAATCACAGCTGTGTCTCCTCAGAGCCGCACAACAACACTGAACGCAGCGCTGACAGATCCGCTGCTCCCCCCTCTCTGACCCCGCCCCCGAGCCAAACCCCGCCTTATCTCTGATGATTGGATGACAGCTCCGCGGGGACTCGGGCAGCTTCTTCCATTGGCTGAGCGAAGCGTCCGTCACAGGCTCGCTGTCAACAACACGCAGATGGCGAGAGGAACAACAAAGATGATTCATTTCTGTGGATGTAAACAGAACAAAGGCACCTTTTCATGCGGTTAAATCGTGATTAAATTAAAGCTCCGTTTAAAAGTGAAACTCTGACACTCTGAGCGACGCTCTTAGATAAATTAACAGCGTCATTTTAAGCGGGATTAGGGGACATCTTGCTTGCCTTCTTACAGTCTATTAAAGCGCAGGAATATCAGTTTAATCTCTGGGCATCAGCCTGCACATATAAAACAGGTTAAACTGAGATTAAATGAAAACTGCATCAACCCTTCCATCTGACATCACTATGTGGAGGCGCTGTCAGGATCCTGAAACATTATGAGCTTAGCAGAGCCCAGCAGGCTTCAGATGATAATTGCACCAGTTCCAAGTTATAAGTCAATGAAATGAGCTTTAAGTCATCTCACTTGATCCACACTAGTATTACAGAGAGTGTAGGTGAGTTAAACCAGTGGTTCTCTAACTGTGTGCTGTGGAATTACTGATTTCTGATGATATACAGCTATAATCATATGTAAAGCTGCAACAATCCTGCATCTTATAGGTTATTAATGCTCATATTAACTGTAAATAATGATTTTATTTATTAGTAATTTCACTGAGCAACCCTTTAAATAGTCCAGGAGCAGAGATGAAGGTGCTGGTGAGGGGAAATGTTCAAAAATAAGATAATACTCCAAATGAATAACAAATCGTTTCCATTTTTATTTTGTGCTGTTTGCTATAAACTTGTAGGTGTAAAATAAAAGCAGTTTCTAATCTTATCTACTTTTCTTTTTACCTCTAGTTGTATTTTTATTGTTGATTTTATCTTATTTTGCACTCATGTTTGGCTTCCCCCTTTAAAAGCTTCAATTATCATAATTTGTGTTTGTATTTGTGCATCAGAGGATGGTTATATAAAACATTAATTTGTCATATTACAGTAAAATGGTGTTTCAGAACTCACAGCACCAAAACAAACAAAAGAAATCATCTAAAATCAGTAAAGGTCCTGCCTTACTGCCATTTTCCAGAGCTGTCAGCAACATCTCTGCAGAGAAAGTTGGCTTAGATTAACTTTGGGCGTAAGAGATTTAACTGTTTTGTTTTTTTAAGTCAAAAAACAAATAAACAACTACTACTCTTTTAAAAACAATCTTTCTACAAGCAAAAGACTTTTATTTATCTTTTAATAACATTTAGCTACGGAATTTTCCTGCTTTTCTTACGTTAATTTAAACACAAGACACTTGTGCTCAAACAGAGAGGATTCATACTCAATGAAGGACCTAGGATCCCTAATCTGTCACTATACCTACCAGTGAGCAGTGATTCCTAACACGTCTCTGGGGTTATCAGGTGGAAACCTCCCTTCAACGGTTTTTCACCTACTTTACACTGCTCCAGGCAGTGACCAGTGCCGATGCTACCATTAGCATGCTATACCATGCTTACATAAATAACAGGATTTCCATGTAAATTGGTGCAGAAAAATTCCCCAGAATGCAGAAAATTATGTTAGATGCTCAAAACGTCTGGGGAAGACCACTAAGACTCTTAAAGTGTCTTCACCAGTGTTCAAATAAAATCTACTCCCTTGAAATTCTAACATGACTGCATTTTTATCGGTCATGTTTCACATTTAATGTTTTATACGAGGGGAAACAATCATATATGGGTCGTTTCCCACTATTTTTATCCCGTTGCATAACCGCAACATGAATAACATTACGAAATGTGATGTACAGTAGTAGGCTGAGTGTGTCAGATGTGTTTTTAAAAACATAGTGACTCATCTCTGCCTTCAACTTCGCCAGAACAACCTCCTCTGAGCATCAACACCTACACAACATAATGAATGAAAGCTGCAGATTCTTGTCCTGGCAGCAGCAGCTTGAATGAGCTCATTAGAGATAACACGGCAAGGAAACAGCATTTCGAGAGCTGACAGGTCTGAAATATATCATATACAGACTGTTATTGCATTAAAATAAACACTGACTGACTGTGTTTAAACAGGTTTTACCCATAAAATGATCATATGAAGCAACATGGGTCATATTTTTAAGCTTCTAATAGGAAAAATAAGTGAAAAAAGAGTCTGGTATGATCATAAAATGCTAAAAATGTAATATAAAAAACTATAACGGCTGTGTTTTCCCCTTTATTTTCTTCTTTATGACAAAAATTACAAATAAATCCACCATAAAAACCTTTAAATGAACAGAAATATTAACCCATATGCATCAAAAATTGGATAAAAATGAGTATTAAAAGACAAACAAGAGACCGTCAGGATTACACTTGATTTGTTTTATTTGTTAACGATCAGATCTCATGAAAAAACACCACGTAAATGAAATGAAATTAAAAACTAGACTGCACATTTATCAATTTAACTTTTACAAATGAGGTTAAAAGGGGAGGCAGTGAGGATAAAATAAAATAGGAATAATTCACATTAAAGGAGCAGTTTGTTTCAGGATGTGATTAGCTTAGCTTAGCATAAAGACTGGAAGCAAAGGGAAACTGCTAGCCTCGCTCCAACGAAGCACACGAAACACACCTCACAGCAGCTGCACAGCGAAAACTGCTGGATTGTTTTGAGCTGGTTTTAACAAGAGCTGGTTGAGGTTTACTATTTATTGAAAAATGACAACATTAGGCACATTAAAAAAAAAAAAAAAAAAAACAGACCAAAGCTGAGCAGAATCAGATTTTAACGCCTGACAATCCTTCTAGTTCCAGTGTTTGGAGGAAATATGGCAGCAAAAATACAACACTAATCATTAAAAAAACAGAAATGTAAAAAACAGTTTGTTCAGTTGCTGTTATTTGAACTCAGTTAAATGCAAAATAAATCATAAAGGATTATAACTATTTACATAATCAGTGCATCTAATATATGTAATTAGCAGACCAGGACAGACCTTGACTTTAAAGTAACAGTAAATAGTACGAAGGGAAATCAAGAAGTTTAGACACTGTTCGTGGTCGAGCTACATGTCAGGAGACGTGATTACCAACATCTGGACCGGTGTGACAGATGTTTTTTAAAACCACTAGCAGCTGCATATTAGTAATTTCAACCTTTTACAAAGAGCAAACATCAGCAGCTGGATGATCCAACCCAAGGATCATCATGGGGACCAGAGGAGGGTCTGCAGCTACCATCAGGAGAAGAAACAGTCAGTCCTGCTCGCTGTTTCCCTAAACGTTGTTTCTGTGAGTTCTTCCCGAGAGTTGGACTGTTAAAGTAGAGTTCTATTGTAATGTCAGCACGTTGGGTTGTTTTTTTAGCCACAACACAATAGTCGCTCTCCATCCGATCTACTCACCAGATTTGTCTCTTTCTCAAGCTCATCACTGATGGAGTTTGGCAGGTTTACATATCAGGGCTTTCAGGGAGCGTCGCAGGAGCACTGGGAGCAGAGCGTCGCTGCACGAGGAGATTTTCATTTTGAAGGTGCATAACCTTTTGATCGCACCTTGTATAGTAACATGATGGTAGAAATAAAGAGTGTGCTACTGTACGTTTAGCCCTAAGGATCAGTCTGTGTTATTTCAGTTTGAGGTGTAGCTGCTCCGTCTTAGATTTTGTTGAGTTTTGCAAAATATTTTGGCTGAAACCTGGGAATTTTTGTAATTTCACTCTCTAACTTTGCACATATAATGACAATATATAGTTGCCTATGAACACCAGCTTTTTTTCCGCTACCAATGAGTTCACATCAACATTTTCATCAAAATATCTAAAAACTGGAACCTTGTCTTGTCAAACTTTCCTCACATCAACTTCTACTGATTTTAGAGGACTCAAAAGTTGGTGAAATGTCGACCAAAGACTGTATTTTTAGTAGGAAATATGGATTATGGGGCCACAATACCACTTTTTTCCAGGTTTCACGTAACTTTTGACAGTTTGTATCTTATTTTGGACAAATATTTAGTAATTTTGGACACGTCTCAGGTCATTTTAGATCAAGTTTGAGTTATTTAGATAGGATTCAAGTCAAAATATAAACACATCAAATTTTACTGATGTTGGAGCCTCAAAAGTTGGTGAAGTGAAACCACCAAAGTTTGAACATTTTGCACTTTTTAAACATTTTTAAGGGCCAGTAATTCGAAATGTGTCCTCTGCTGGAACCATTCAATCATTTGTAACTGCAGGAAACTATTCTGTGTCTTCACCAAATTTAACGTCTGTGGGAGTTTTATTTCCAGAGATATTGAACCTTTAAAATGGCTTCACAGCTAAGACGAGTGAAAACAGGAACAGGAAGATTCTGCCAAAATGTTTGGTAGAAAACACATTTCTGTAGATTGAACAAAGTCTAAGATGGTGCAGCAACATACCTCCTGAATTCTGTGTGAACTGACGCAGACTGACCCTTTAGCATTATGCTATCCCTAAATTGTCACCTGTGTCCTGATTCCCCTTCAGAGGTTCAAGTGTTTACAACATCCAAACACAGAAGGGCAGCATAAGACAAGAACATACTTTTTCTTACAGACATACCAATATAAACACTAAAAATCTAAAGTTTGTCTCTAAGGTGGGGCTGGAGTTAAGGGTAAATGGGCCAATTGGCGAAGGTTTTAGTCACATTAAGACAAAAATAAATAAATTTCTTGCAGAAGTGCTTTAAAGTTATCATTAAAGTGTAAAATAATCATCATTTATCATGTTTGTGACCCACATAACAGGAGTTGTTTTGGTCCTTTGTTTGTGGTGGCTGAAGTCGCCTTCTGTATTCATTAAAATTATGTTTTTATTTTGTTGTATTTCTCTCAGAAAATACTGTTGGCAGCCAGAAAAGTCTATTTTTACCACATTTTTAGGAATAAACTGTTGTATAAATCAACTAAATCCTCGGTAAAAACCTCCAGAACATAGACGAGAATAAAACTAGAAGCTACAAAACTAATAGTTAACCAATTATTTAATGTATTACAAGTTTTCTAAAGATTTAGGTTTAAATATTTAAACAGTGTAATATATATCCAATAATAAGCTAATTTGCATTATTTTCCAGAACAGAAATGTAAACATTGGATAAAACCAGCTTCAAAAGAGGAGTTTTATTTTGCTTTTATCGCACAAAAAAAATCTAAATCTGCATGTTTTAGGAATAAAATGTTCTATAAATCAGGACGGTGGTGGAGGTTTTACTCACTTTAAGACAAAAAAACATTTTCTGGGATGCGGCTGTGCTTTAAAAGAAACCTTTAAAGTGATAATACAGTTCAGATTTTATCGCAGCTTCATCATTTATTTAAGGTTTTGGTCCCTTGTTGGTTTTTGTTGCTGCAGTCATCTCCTTTGGGAAACATGAGGAGTGTTCACATTGTTTATTAATATCAATAAAAAACTGAGTTATATTAGTTTTAATATTATTTCTCGACGTCCTGATAGTCGCTTTATGATAGCTCCTAAAACACAACAGCAGGACGTGGCTGCTGGTTTTCAGGGTTGCTCATATTCACCGTTCGCCTTCAGGCTGATCAGAAATCCACAAACGTGACGACCCGGCAGCTTCGGTCGACGCTCCTCCCGTTGAGACATGAAAGCAGCGCATCTCAAAGGTCTTCTATTCTGTTTCCGTCTCATTATTTATTCAGTCTCTTCCCTTTCCTCCCCTCTTTCTCCCTCCGCCCCAACACCTCTGGATCTCAGTCGGCTTTGGTGGTTTTGTGCCTCCAGGGGTAAATCAGCTCCCCGACGAACAGCTTCTTGACCAGGGCGACCCACGAGTCTCTGGGGTAGCAGCTGTAGGTCGGAGTGCGATAGGTCTGGACCACAGTGCTGCCCTTCAGAGGGTTAATCTGAGGGAGAAAACGTCAGAATAAATACCGAAAAACATCGAAAAAGGAGACACAAATGTCGATATTAGGCCTTCTGCATGCTGTAATTGAAGAAATACTCAAAGAAATCAAGTAAATGTTAGGAAACAGTTGATAATATAGTGCAATAAACTGAAAAATCACTCAAATTGTCTACTAGAAGACAACGTTAGCCATGTGAAAATTCAAAATGGCTGCCATTTTTCAAGACACTGTCAGCTATTAGCATCATATACTATACTTTTAACATTGCTTTATACATTTTTTACATGTTAGACTTAGATTTTGGCAACACAAAGCATCTATTTTAAACTTTTAAACTCATTAATTATAAGTCGTAATGAAACTGCAAATGGCTTTGGTTTAAATGAAGTTAGAATTACTTTCATTTATTTATTAAAGTCTGTAAGAAAACATGTATTTAATTCAACTTTTTTAAAGAAGTAACTGAATTCAACACGTTTTTAAGATCTCCAGGTAATTTGTGTCTTTTATTTTTCAGTTTTTCTTCCAAAAAAAACATCCACAGGTATCTTCTGTCTTTCACAGTTTGCCTGCAGTCAGATGTGAAGATGGATGTTTGTTTGTTGCACAGATTGCGGCAGAAACAAAGAGAAACAAAACCTAAAGAAAACAAAACAAAGAGCGACGTCTTACCTCCATCAGCAGGTGAAGAGCTACACCCGGCTCGTCACACAGCACCCTGAACTTCACTCCCTCTGTGGAAACAAGACAAATATTATATTTCACGCTTTGGTTTAAAGACTTTAAAAGATTCCCTCTGAAGATGGCGTGAAAATGGCGTACCTCCCAGTCTGTAGGACCGAAAGACGCGAAGGCCGACGGCGAACAGCGGGAAGGAGTTGATGAAATCCACGCTGAGATGGAGGACGCCCTGGAACAGCACCACCACCAACCGAAGCTGCACAGCACGGGGACGTACAGGTGTAAGAAACAAACACACCCTGCTGGAAAATGCTGGCTATTTCTCATGTTACTTTCATTTATTTATTTAAGTCTGCAAGAAAACATGTATTTAATTAAATTTTTCTAAAGACAGAACTAAATTTAATACTTTTCAACACTTTTTTAAGATCTCCAGATGTCTTGTGCGTCTTGTTTTTGCACTTTTCTTTCAAAAACAACATTATAGCGGTGTAAAAGAATAATTTTTGTGGATTTTATACACATAAGTGGGAGAGGTAGCTGAAGAGCAAGACTCATGCTAGAAGACAAAAGCACAAGGCAAGAGGGTTTTTAATTTACAGTAAATGATGGTAAAATGGATTCCCGTAATGACGAAATGGACCATAAGTATGAAAAAGTCCATAAAATACTGTTAAAAATTAGATATCTGTGGTTATTTTTCATTTTACTTATATTTATTTATTAAAGTCTGCAAGAAAACATGTATTTAATTCAACTTTTTTAAAAGGAGGAACGGAATTCAATACTTTTTAACACTTTTGTAAGATCTCCAGATATCTTGTTTATTTTATTTTTTCCATTTCTGTGAAAAAACAACAACATTATAGCAGTAAAGAAATACTTTTTTGCATATTTTATATACACCAGTGAGGTGTTGTTATTAGTTTGAATCTATAGCAAATGATGTTACAATGGAATCCCATAGTGACCCAACTGGACCATAAGTACCAAAAACGTCCATAAAATAGGTGAGAAAATGAGATGTCTGTGGCTATTTTTCATTTTACTTTTCTGTTTTCTATTCAAGTCGGCAAGAGAATATGTTTTCTATTCAGTTTTTTAAAGAAGGAACTGAATTCACTTTTTAACAGATCTCCAGATATCTTGTGTCTTTTATTTTTCTATTGGCGGATTAATAGTGAGCTTTGGACATGCCTTTCAAACCTGGACTTTGTGGTTCTGAGGGTTTCTAAACACATATATAGGCCACATCTGTTACAGGATTGTGTTTTTACTGAAAGTTAATATAGGAAGTGTTTACTTGCGACTCGTCTTACCAGAGTGAAGACCAGGTAGTAGAGCGCTGTGGTGGGCAGCAGGAACAGCAGGACGGTGAACAGCAGAGTTCCAATGAAGAGCTGAAGCAACACAAAAACACACATTAAACACATTTTCTGCAGTGTGGGGAATTTTTATGCACTACACTTTACAGTGGAAATATGTTTATTTATGTAATTATTTAATGTATGCACCAAGTGACAAAATAAAACAGAATATAATGGAATACAATGCAGTAAGGCTTTCAGGCATGTTGTGCTGCTTTCAGATATTTATTCTCCTGTAGATAAAACGTCATTGAGGAGGACGTTCTGTGTTACCTGGTCCAGGTCGTAGGAGCAGGAGTCCACTCTCTGCCGGAGAACGTTCCACTTCTTCCCTCTGAAGAGCCTCCAGAGAGACGAGAGTCCGTAGATCTTCAGACAGTACAACCTGACGGAGACAAAAAGCACAACAGATGACGGATTAATGAACAAACACACCCGTTAAATAACTGTAATCCAGTAGGCACAGATCAGAGTTGGAGTTTTACAGGTGTGGTGGAGATGCAGCATAGGTTTATGGCCTGTTTCATTAACAGTGATATAAAAGTACTGTTGCTTTTGCAAATTTACAGGTTTATAATTGTGTTTTTCACCTTCATCCAAAAGGCTTCCTCAGTTCTAACTGACTGGTGGTGAGTTCCAGGTATTTATATTGATATATTTATATTGATATACTTTTTTAATATTTATATTACATTAAAATTGCATAGCTCATCAATGGAAGGAGACTTAATGAACTCAAGTTGTGAATGGTGGTGAAACTACAGTGTTGTAAGTACTTGATCGACCCCATCTCAGTTTCTAAACTGCCCATGGAGGGAACTCAGGACTGCATTTTAAGCACCTAAGTTGCGTCGATCCCATCTCAGTTTCTAAACTGTCTGGGAAGGGATCTTAGGACAAGTTGCATAGACACTCCTCTGTTTCTAAACTGCCTGAGTAGTGATCACAGGACAGCGGTATAAGTACCTGATCAGTTTTAAAGTTCTAAACTGCTTGGGGAGGGATTGCATGGGGAGGGATTGCATGACAGAATTGTAAGTACCTGATGAGCTGCATAGATTCAATCAGTTTCTAAACTGCCTGGGGAGGGATCTCAGGGCAGCATTATAAATATGTGGTAAGTTGTGCATACCCACGTCTGTTTCTAAACTGCCCAGGGAGGGAACTCAGGAACTCAGGACCGCATTACAAGTACCTAATAAGTTGCGTCGACCCCATCTCAGTTTCTAAACTGCCTGGGGAGGGATCTCAGGACAAGTTGTATAGACACTCCTCTGTTTCTAAACTGCTACTCAAGGAGTAGTGATCGCAGGACAGCAGAATAAGTAACTGATCAGTTTTAAAGACCCCCCTGCAGTTCTAAACTGCCTGGGGAGGGATCTTGGGAAGCACTGTAAGTACCTGATAAGCTGCGTAGATTCCGTCAGTTTCTAAACTGTCCAGGGAGGGAACGCAGGACTGCATTGTAAATACCTGATAAGTTGCATAGACCCTCCTCAGTGTCTAAGTGCCTAGGGAGGATAGCTCACCAGTTTCACAACCATCCACACCTTGAGACATGTGGGTTGGGGGTGATAATGAATTTTCATTCACTGAGAACTTTTCTGCTGTATAATTTAGGATTTCTTCAGTACTTTTTGTCTTGTAAGTGTAAATAAATATCTGGATTATTATTGATGCCTCAGCAGGGTCTTGAAAACCTCCCTGAGCTTCTCAAAAGACTGGAATAAACCCTCAAAATCATTAATGTTATTTGTTAATATTAGGCAAAAGAAAGACATGCTTCTCTTAGTCTACTCTGTCCAAATTACGTAAAAGGTTTGATGCAGACTATAAAAAGGAAGGTTTAACCCACTATTACCTGCCTCTCATGTTCTAAATCATTATTATATTTAAATAGCCAGTCATAACAACTATAGTTAGAAACTGGAGACAAAAACTATTTTTAATTCTGTCACACAAAACCCTAAAAAAGCTGTTATTTTCATACTAATTCTACAGAATGCTGCCAAAAGACAGAGTTAATTCTGAAGCACAGCGGTGATTCTTCCTTCATCTTCTCCAGAGCAGATGCTGAACTGTGATCACAGGAGGAGATATTTTTAGGTCCAGGCGCAGAGATTTCATAAAATACTCCGACAAAGGTTCTCAGAGTGAATTCAAACAAACTCGACCGTGTTCCAGGAGCTGTAGGAGCATAAATATGTAACGAGGAAAGTGGGTAATTTTTTATTATGCACGACGAGCTATCTTTAGAGCAAATGCATAATTTAGTCAATCCTCTCTCCTCCACTTTTATCACAGCGTTCAGGCTTCCATCAAATCACGCTTCACGGCCTCCTGGTTAAAACGGGACTGAGTGGAAGTAAAAGCAGGTGAGTGCACCTGATTTAAGGAAATCAAATATTAAACATGACCACATTCATCCTCTAATCCCCAAACAGGATTTACCAGCGAGGACATGTCGCTTCACACGCTTCGACATGTCCTCAAATTAAAGAAGAATCACTTTTTAAACTTAAAATTTAAAACACAAAAACATAAATCTGACACCTAAAGGACCCAGTGACATTGTTTAAACCATATTTTGGTTTTTCTGAGTTGATTCACCAACATTTATTTGATTTCTACCGTATTTAATGCAGATAAAGTTTTGCGATATCGACCCTCTGAACTCCAAGCAGCAGTTTCTGGCCGTTTTTTTGCTCCTGTCTCATTTTTACTCATTGTGGACTCATTTCTCACTGCAATATAAGGCTTTTTCATGTCTTTTAAGTCATTGATGAATTAATTCAACAACAAATCTATTGGCAATGAACTTTTTAATTTGAACTGCAGTTGTGTATTTCAACACACGGTACTTAAATCCTAAAAACAAAAGCAAAAAACAGCAAAACTGAGCTTAAATTATACACAATATTAGGTTAACACAATTACTAATACTATTATTTCAGCACAGCTCTTCAAAATAATGATAGAAACTTAAAGGATTTATCTAAATAAATCAATCATGTAAATAAGGAACAGGATTAATTGTGGGAAAAGGTCCCCAGAATTACTTTTTATGACTCTGCTCATCAGCTGTAGGAAGATGTTTCACCATGCTGAATGTATCTTCAACAACCTGCTCCTCTGTTTACTGTTTCTGAGCCATGCTGGTGAGCCATCTCTCTGAATTTTGGTCACATGACTATTGGTCTCAGCTAAGTCACTAATATCTTCACGGTTGCGTCAGAAAGCTCAGAATTTTCAGTTTTTGACAGAATCTGGTTCAAGCCGACACTTTATTTTTGGCAGATTTTCTCTCAGTCTCTTGTTGTCTCGTGTATGCTCTGTGAACACTGCCTGCAGTTCAACCTGAAAACTCTCTGAATTTTTGTCACATGACTTTTGGTCACAGCTGAGTCAGTCATGGCTTCCTGGTTGCTCTGAGAAGTGAAGAATTGTTCATTTTTCACAGAATCTTGTTTCTCCAATTTGTTTATTTTTGGCAAATTTTTAAATGAGACACGTAGAACAAAGAGATTTTAATGAAATATCCCAATTTTAAAGCTTAGATTTGGTTAATTTTCTTGATGGAACCACACATTGCACATGATACACTGAAGGACCGTTGGAAAGTTGAACATTTTTCTGTTTCTATAGTTTCTGGCTCTGATAAATGGTGTAATTTTGTTGATTTTTTAAAGATAACACACCTTTAAAACCCACCGGCGGGCTTTAGGATTTACATATAAAACAAGTCTGTAGGACAGCATTCTTTCATCAATTAATATTGTAAAAATCAGGAATCTCTTGTCTCAGAGTGATGCTGAGAAATTAGTCCATGCATTTGTAACTTCTAGGCTGGACTATTGTAATTCCTTATTATCAGGATGTCCCAATAACTCTCTTAAAATCCTCCAGCTGATCCAAAATGCTGCAGCCAGAGTTCTGACAGGAACCAATAAAAGAGATCACATTTCTCCTGTATTAGCTTCTCTTCATTGGCTCCCTGTAAAATCCAGGATAGAATTTAAAATCCTGCTCTTAACATATAAAACTGTTAATGGCCAAGCTCCATCTTATCTTAAAAAACTT
>OMNN01062809.1:0-19815 GCA_900302755.1 Chromis chromis | reverse complement strand
ACCCCCGCACGCACACACACGCGCACACACACACACACACACACACACACACACACACACACACTGTAAAAACCTCTGAGAGAAATCACACCGCAGATCCTTAAACTGGGCCCCCACCGATATTCGTCACTCCGACCACGCAATTAATTAACCGGGGGGTTCGGCTCTGCAGTTCAGAGATACGAGCACCAGTCATCTGCTGGGTGGTCCCACTTTATTCTGATATTAGACGAGAAGCCGCCGGGGAAATGACATCCCTCAGGAAGACTCATATGGCTACCATAAGACTCATCAAACACAAAATATCCTTCCTGAACGAGAGAGAGAGGGAGAGAGAGAGAGAGACCCACCACCACTGGTTGAAGCTTTAACAAGGAGAAAAAATGCCAATAAAACCGTGGAAGGTGTTAAAAAATAATCAGCACAGAGAATGCTCTTATTGGCCTTATTGTCAGCTTCTTTCTCCAGGAACAACACAGCAGCGTTTTTACCATGGAGAGCCACAGAGTGCCAGTGTGTGTCAACGTTAAGGCGGCCTACTGTTCCCCTCTCCCCTCCCTGCAGGGGCCCGGTGCGCGGCAGGCCTCCTAATTACCCACTCGTTTAACACAAAATAGAGCTGTAATGGCCGACAAAGCCCCCCATGTCTCAATGAAGCGTTCACACAGATAGAATCGCAGCTCTGCAGACAGCCGGTGCTCTCAGATCGGGGTCTCTGTGCCGAGGAAACCTGGAGGAGGGGAGGCTCGGCGGAGAGGGCACATGTGTGTTTTGCCACCCTTCGACCTCAGCTTAATGACCCCTGAGAGGGAGACGTGTTCTGGCTGTAGTTTCTTGGTAAATTATACCACCACTGTAATTCTGACCACTTAACAGCAAAGGAAAGAGGTTCAGGGGTTATGTATGATGACATAGTCTTTATTGCTTAAATTACTATCCTGAGACTGAGGTTAGAACGTGCAAACTTTGACTTTTTCTAGAGGCACAAATTGAGCCAAAAGAAGGAAAAACAAGTCGTCGTGTTGCACCAGAATCTTCTCACCTGACGTCAGGTAGATTCGTCTAACTTGATGGCTCAGGCTGTCCGGTGAGGAATTTTGGACGCAAATCCGAGACAGCAAACTTTTGTTGAGACCAAATTGAGCTTTTCTAAACAATCTCAGTTCCGGCTCCCATCTGCTCGCCACCAAATAACAGGACTTGTTTGAAAGTCATCTGACGGGGGACAGCAGATGCACAGGAAATGCTTTTGATCAAACAAGATGGCTCGAGAGTGAGAACGGATGGCGGTGGGGGGGGGGAAAGGGAAAAAGGAAAAAAAGAAAAAGTGGGTGTGATTGCGAGTACATGTGCGTTTGAAGGAAAGCATATGCCTTTGTTTTCAAGGGGGCGCATGCTGATGAGCGCCGAATGTCGAGGCAATTTTTTGGCACCACAGGCAGGTTTTCCTACAACCGAGAGTGATGGTGGTACTAATCCTACTGTCTCCCGGCTCCTCGGCGTCTCCTTCGTGTCCTGGTGCCATATGTGACAGGGCAGGCTGGCGGGCGGGCGGGTTGTTTGTGATGTGATATTGTTCATTGAGACGCCACGAGATGAGAATATGTTTTTTTTATGAATAGGGAGGAGGGTTGTGGAAACAGCTGCATGCCAGACCAGTTGGCACTGATGGCTATAGTAAAGTTTTTTTTTCCTCCTCAGTTGTTTTTATATGGCCCATTAAAATGAGCTGATGCTAGCACTCTGCTACCCAGTGTACCCTCACAGGAATACTCTGCCTCGCATTTTATTCCTCGTCTTTCTCTCAAACCATCACGAGACAGACTGGGCTGCTTTTTCTCAGAA
Source organism: Chromis chromis (assembly GCA_900302755.1). NCBI lineage: Eukaryota > Metazoa > Chordata > Actinopteri > Pomacentridae > Chromis > Chromis chromis. The sequence goes on along the minus strand of OMNN01062809.1, from coordinate 17,970 downwards.
GTTATCTTTAATTAAAAGCCTGTTGATTTGCTAATTAACACAATTTAGAACTTTTTCAGTAACCTTTTATTGTTGATTTCAATTGCCTGGCTGCCATTGGCTGGCTGCACGGTTGGCCACGCCCACAGCTTATTTAAAGGGCCACTCCACCATCAAACCACATTGTGGTTGTGGTTAGTAAATAACCCTGATAATATAATCAGAAATCTGATCTCAAATCTGATCCTGCATCACAAACTGGAGGTGCAGGGTTGAGGCTGTTGAGGTGCATTATGGGAAATGTAGGATTTACTCATTTTTGGAGCTTGGTGCAGCTTAGAGGCTAATATTTTGGATATTTATTGTCTTGTGACTCCCGGATATTTTATACGTATCGCTAGTGTATCCCTTTATTCACATATTAACCATCTTAACCCTGTTTTTTGCTCACTGTGGGCTCATTTTTCACTGAAATATAAAGTCCTGCACCTCTATGGAAACAGCACCACCATGACTACAAATAGAGGCAACTCACATATCTGTTCTGTTCAGTATGACACACTAATAATGCCATAAGCCATTAAAAAACAAATCTAAAATGTATTTTTTTGGATCATTCATGTTCCAAAAATGGGAAGAAAAAAAAAACTGGCATCAATATGTGCAACATTTTACCAATACCAGAAAGTAAATGGTGTCTCTAACTATACTACAAACTTTCACTCTACTCTGCACCTCAGCTCTAGAAAGATGTTTCACCATGCTGAATGTATCTTCCAACAACTTACTCCTCTGTTCACCATTTTTGAGCCATGCTGCATTTATTTCATTGCTCAAGTATGTTTTATTATCCTCTAAATCTCTCTCCATACCGGTCTCCTCTCTACACTGCCTGCAGTTCAGCCTAATAGTCCAGAATTTTTGGTCGCACGGCTATAGGTTGCAGCAAAGTCAGTCAAAGGGTCGCGGAATTTTTGCTTTTTAAAGAATCTGGTGCTAATGGTTTATTTTACATCTAGAATAAAAAGATTTCAAAAAACATCATAATTTTACGGTAAGATTTGTCTAATTTTTACCAATAAGGACCATCAGAAAGAGTTGATTCTTTCTGTTTTTACAGTTTCTGGCTTCGATAAATGGGCTAATTTTGGTGACTTTTTTAAAGCGTGTTTTGGTGTTCAGAGTGTTAAAAGAAGAATGATGCTGTTTGCTGTGTGCGTAAGCATAGTACATGCTGTGCTGCTTGTGCGTGCGTTGGTACTCACTCCTGGGCTCACGCGGTCCGTCCACGGTGACCTTTATGGCTCGGTGGTAAGTGGCCACTTGTGGTGGGTTGGTGAATACTGTGATTGTCAGTGTGAAGCTCTTGCCTGCGGTGACATCAAACAACATCAAATGACATACCATCCGAGGAGACAATGACCGGTATTCATCTCTAAACCATCCCCAAGTCACAAGTGTGGTTGTGATCGCATAATACACAATACAAACTGGGGGGGAAATCGACTTTAAGAGGATTAGCGACACACAACATTGGCTGTTTGAGAGGATCTATTTAGATTTTTTGGCAGCGCCTAAATGGAAGATTGACTGCAGGAGCCAGTATCTTGTTATCCAGAATTTCTAATGCAGCGTGAGGGGGCGAGAGGCATTTTAATAGTCACTTCCTTTCTCGATAATCCCCGGCAGTTGCTGCCTCAGGGTTGAGTGTTTGTCTGTGCAAGTGTGTGCACTCTTATGTGCATGCACGAGGAATGCTATGAATCAGAGCGCAACAGCCAAGTCAGCAGCAACACTAACGTCTGAGGTATGCAGCAGCGTCATGTCGCCATGGCTACGTGCAGGAAACAGGAAGAAAAGGGGGCAGCGACTCATCTGAGCAGCTGTCCTGTTCAGCCGTTCACCCATGCGTGTCCTCAACTCTTCCGCTGCAGCTCACTATAGACATGCTTTTGAAAGGGGGCGATAAGATGGGAGATATCAGGGCGCAGATGCAACAGGTGTCCCGCATACCTGATCTGAGGTCCATGTGGGTGAAGCAGAGCCGCTATCCTGCTCTAATTGGCGCTTACTGTCGAGGGAAGCCTGCACAACACTATCAATCCTAATGATGCTATCAGCAGTGTCTTATTCCTCTTTAAATCAGCCGTCCGATGCATGCATGCCGCTATCAAACCGTTTCATCCCCTGCACCCATCAATCCTTGTCCATCTCTGTTGGCTCCGTCGTCCTCTGTGTGCACGACTTTTAGCTATCTAACATCCTATCAGTTCGCTCTGCTTGTACTTATCTGTCACTGCGGGGTATTCATTTCAGACACCTCGTAGTCTGATCCACCCTGGCTCCTATGTCACTTCCGTTTACCGGATTCCGTGTCACATTAAAGGGACACTCGCGAAGGTCTCTGTGACAACCGGTCCGGCCACCATGCCTACCTCACCCCCTTCATCCTTCTGCTTTCAGAAACTGAGAAGTCGCTGGTGAAGCCGCTGACAGCATTTACTACCCTCAACTTATTGTAGATTATATGAAAAGAGTTCCAGAGGGTGAGAGAGGGGAACGTCGTCAGACTGTAAATAAGATGATTTAGTGACACGACAGTAAATGATGCAAAGAGTCGCGCTGGTGATGCCAAACATTCAGGGAATGCCATTTGCCTCAGTAGTCTCTGCATTTTTTAGCGTGACAGCCTGAAGATATGCGCGGAGAGCGATGAGCCGTCGGCCTCCAGCACCACCCAGCATGTTTATGAGCCTGAGCTGAGCTGGGTCACGTCAGGTGAACGTTACGGAAAAGGTGGGGGGAAAAAAAATGCAGCTGAGGTCCAAAGATCTGCGTGTCTTAAAAGATTTAAAGAGCCCCAAAGAGGAGGGAAGCAGCCACTCAGATTTTCAGGGGAGATGGGCGGTGGGGTTTACAGTGATCATTATGTGGTTGCCATGTTGGGAATGTGGCCACTAATCCACACCACTGAACCTAATAGCTCCCACAGAGCAGCTCCAGAGCCTCACCTCTGCCACTGCGGCCCACGAAGCGAAGGTCGTTGAATCGTGCTACTTGGTTCTTCATCACACCTGAGGCGTTCCGCAGCTCGGCCGAGTAGTTCTCGTCGTTGCCCGCCATTACCGTGACAACCGTCCCGTCGGGTATGTCTCCCAGGGCGACCACCTGTCAGAGGTCAAAGGGCGGAAATTCAAGAGCCGCTTTAAAGGGATGCAAACTTTTTACTCCCTTTTGTGTAATTAGAACCACACTCTGCTCATGTAAGCTTTACAAAAAGGTTCAGAACTCTCTGTCGCAGCTCACCACACTCATGCTCTTAAATCATGCCATCCTCCTCCAAATTATCTTGATAAATGGATTTAATTTTATCCCCCCCGAAGCAGCTTGATATATCTTGATAAATGCGATTACGTGAATCATCTCAAATGCCGTGTCTTCGAACAAAAGGCGCCGGGGCCTCCTCGTGTTATCGTTTAGATTCTTGGACGCAGATAAAAGGAGGATGAGCAGGCCTACAGAGCGGCAGTAATTACAGAGCCGTAGCGCTAAGAATGGTTAAATAACACTTATATTTTATAAAGTGTCACATTTGATTTGGAGCCAGGGCTACAGCTACAAATTTCCCACTTTGGCGCGTCTTTGATGCTTTCTTTAAATAATGTCTGCGGAGTAATTAATAGGGCCTTTCCTGTGAAATATCATGGGAACAAAAAATAAAAAAAAAAACATGTCGAGGTTTCAAAAGCAGCTACAGAGGCCGGAAACATGTGAAGCTTTACTCTGTGGTGCATTTAGAAATCCAGTTTTCTGTGACATTTCACCAAATTAAAAGCTCAGTAGAAGTAAACACATATTACAATAATTTTGAACAATCACCACAATCATTTTTAAAGGCAAAATGTGGTTTGTAAAATAGAAATATTACATGCTGTAGAGTTTGTTAAATCATTTTCACATTTAACAGAAAAAAAATAAGAATTCACCCCCTTCAATATAATGTGGCTTAATTCCCTGGATGGAGGTAGGGTTTAAATGAGCTCATATAATTCACCACATTTTCTGTTTCTTTTAAAATAAATAACATTTTGTTGTATTTATTATAAAATGTAGAAAGAAAAAACACTATAAACATGTCTTCTTCTTTTTTCTTTTTTTTTTTTTTACATGTTGACATTCAAACTTCCCTTTAAACAGCACGTGGACTATATTTCTCAATTAATTTAATTTAAAAAAAAAAACATTTTGGCACTGTAATTTGCTTGTATTGTCAGATTAAAAGCCTCTGGATGACAACATGCACGTTAATAATATTTGCCAGAAACTCAAACAGCATCAATAAATGACTTAGATGATAAAAATGCCAAGTTGGACATGAAGGAAGAGAAACAATCCTTAAAATTCACATTTAAAAACTTTAAAATATATTACTTTTAGCGTTTTTCTTTCCTTTAAATCAATGTTTGGCTTCATTTCGTGTCTGTTTTCCTTCCAGTAGCTCATCCACCTTTTCATTTTAGCTTCACTTCGCTGCGTCGGGACTCACCTTAAAAGCGACAGGCAGCGTCTTGTTGCACCGCCAGTGGGAGGGCAGGACCGAGCACAGAAAGTTGGGGCTGTCGGTCCGGACCAGCTCGGCCGGGTGGTCGGCGATGATCTCGGCCATGCTGCGGTTTTCGTGGGGACGCAGTCTTGGCACCGCCGCCGCTGCGTCCGGCTGCCCGGCTGGAGAGCTCACATCGTTCATCTTCCCTGGGACCGGCTGGAGGCTACTGGACGGCGGACTGAACCTCCGACTGGCGCTGGGATCTACGGGAATTCGCATCACAACAGCGTGGATTATCAGAAAAAAAAAGGCACCGAAGGCTCTCCGGCTGCTCTCCTCTCTTTCTGTCTGACTTTCTGTCTGTCTTTCTGTCTCTCTCACACACTCTGGGAGAAACTCGGAGAGTGCGCCGCTGCTCGCTGAACCTCAGCGCGCCTGCCAATGGAAAATGGGACTTGGTGAGCGCACACCGCGTTTCAAAAACCCTCTCCACTACAAACTTTAGTGGTCGCCTTCAAACGACATAAAATAGACTTCTCCGGCAAGAAAAACAACCCTTGAAAACTTGATGATGTTTTAAATGACAAGCTCTCTCTGTTTTTTTCTCGGTTCAAACTTCTCGGGGGAAGAGTCCATGTGCCATAACGCAGGCGTAGTTGCTCATGTGCGGATATAAATAACATCAAATAAATGTCCGAGCGCGTAATAGAGGCTATACAATTACAGAAAAGCAGGTCTGAAATGGAACAGTCGACCCAGATGCTCAAAAAAAAGTTTTTGTCTGTCTTCCTTTAGTGAGAAGTCAAAAGCGCTGCTCCAGGTGCGTCATTGAAGTCTTTGTGCCAAACTGAAAAGGCTCTCTGGAAGCCCGCAGGCTATGTACACACACAAAAAAAGTTTTCAAAGTCAAAGGAATAAGCTTTAACAATACTTAACAGGGCGATTTATAATCCCACGACGCCTGCAAATTGTGCGTATTTTAGTGGAAAGTCTTCCGGCCGAGACGCAGGTTTTTGTATAGGGTTAAAAAAGGTTGATGGAGTGGGGAAGAGAAAAAAAAGAAAAGAAAATCATCGCCGGTGAGATGAAGGGAGGCGGAAAAACGAATCCCGTTTTTGTAGCCGTAAATGTGGTTAGTGTTTGGAGGCCGGGGTTTCCCGTGCTCAGGCTTTTTGTGGTTTATATAGCTCGGGCGCCCAGCAATTATTGCGCTGATGCGACTCCAACACGTGGTGTCTGGAGTCAGATCCATTCCCTCCGCCATAATCTATCACGCCTATATAGAGTGCCGGACAGCTCTCCGTGTAATGTCTATACCTTCCTGAAACACACTTGGGGCTACACCTCACGCCTTTTCTCTCTCTCCGTCGTTATTCACACTTTTTTACGCACAGCCCCCCCGCCGTACATACCGACATGCTACCGCTCCCCGGTTCCGTCCGCACGCTCCTCACTCTGGAGGGTGGTCATTCCCAGTCACCAGTCCATCAGACCGTGTTGCGTTACCGCTACGTCCCGACAATGTTGCGGCTCACGGCAGCGTCCGCGGAGCCCAGCCTCGGGTGTAGAAGTGAAGTTACGCTGCCATAAGGTAGGAGTGAGTGAGTCACCGGAGAGCGGTGAGTCAGGTACAAGGCGCAGGAGTAGAGTTTCACTCGGGCGCAGGGGAGAGCTGTTGTGCAGGTGTACAGGTATTCTACTTTACACGGGCTTTAATTTATGTTCACCCACCCATGTGGCCGTCTGCTGATCCGAGTGCACGTATACTAAAGTCGTTTATATAAAAACCCCAACTTCACCAGTTTTTGTGCCTCATAATACTTGTTAAATTTACTACATGGCTGTTTCATTGCGTGTAAATTAAACCATACGCAAACAGCACCGAGGGATGGATCAGTTGGACTATGCGTAATTACGCACGACTTGCCAATAATTTATTTTCCTATAGCCTATTTTAAAATGACAGTGGTTAACTAAGCACAAATATGTGATACAATACTTGCATTTTACTTGAATACTTCCATTTCTTTCAACTTTTTACTACTTTTAAAAAACCTTTTACTTTTAACTACACAATCCACAATGAAATACACTGTGCCACAACATTTATCTGACTCCTGGATTTTCTTTTCTTCTTTTTTTTCAGATTTTTGCAGATTTTACACACAAAACATATGTCAAATATATAAAACATGATGATTTGCTGTAGATTAATCTCCTCAGCAGTATATAAAATGGTGAAAATTAGCACCATCTCAACCACTTCCAACAGTAAACTGCTATTTATACATGAGCTGTAATAATAATGTAAGATAATACAGTGGAACTCTCACAGGAGCTGTTTTTCTGCTTTAGAAATGGTTGTAATTTCCACAGTTGTTGTACATATTAAATAAAACTGATGCACTTTTACTTGTTTTATTTTCAAATTTGTAATTTATACATTAATTTGACTGATACTGCAATAATATTTAACTTGGAAATAATGCAGTTTTAAAAGTGGGGCAAAACAGAAATACAAAGAATTCATACATTTTCACTAAAAAAAAGTTATTTTAAAAAGCCTTAATGTCATCTTTACACTCATATCAAAGTCACACTATGAGGAGAAAAATATTTTAGGTGAAAAAATAAAAGAATATTTCATACTTCAGTTTTTCTTGCTGAAATATTCAGACTGGATTCTGCTCTGAAAGCTCCCAGTGAAAAGGCCTCCTCCGCCTGCCCCTCCTGTGTCTACTGTAGAGGGCATCATCTACCCTCTGTGAGACTCCATATCTCAGCCGGCTCTCATCAGCCACCCCACCCTCGGCCCTGATTACCCATCAGTCTCCCAATGAGACTTTTCTGAGTGCCACATCACACAGCAGCATGTGTATTGCCACTCTGTGTTCCTTTTTTTCCGTTGCTCCCAAACAGGCTGTTTTATTGCAGCGACTCTTTAAGACAAAGGTCTTTGATACTCCAAGCCCTGCTTCAAAAAAACATAAATGGCACTGACTGGGAGGGCACAGCTGTCAGGGTTATTTGGATCCTGTCGGGGCTTTTTTGTAGCTTGTTTTTTATGCTGTAAAGTTACTTTTTACAAAATAGATTTCTGAGCAGAGACGGGGAAAAAAAGGTTTACTCTCCGTCCGTAGTGCAGCACTTGAAATAACTCGACTTCTTATGTTTCATGAGTATGTACGTACGTGTGTGCGCGCATGCATGCACGTCTGTTAGCATGTGTGCGAGTGTGAGGATGTGGGAGGGATATATATAAAGTCTGAAAGCACTGACACGCATCTGGCACCTCGTCATGTGGATGGGGTGGTGGAGGGGAAGAAGGGGGAAGGAGTGATTGAGTTACACTTCCCTTCTGTGTGCCCCAAACACCAGAAATATGGTTCACATTGTCCAACATTCTCAAAGATCAACTAACAATTCATGGATGGATAAATGCGAATTGTAGTAATTAAATCTGTAATAGCGATAAACATGGCCTTGCAGGAACCGTGGAGCCGGTTATTCCAACGGAGTTAAATTTCACCTCCGATAATATTGTCTCTCTTTTTTTTTTGAATACATGTGGAATAATGTGGAAAACATCCTAAATGTTGAATTTAATTTAGGAAATGTTAGGGATGAAATAACATGCCAGCAGCCTAATCAGTCCTATTACTTTTAATTCTGACTCAAATTTGAAATGGAATTGAATTTTAGAGCTGTCTACTTGTATTTGTGCAGTGTAGGAACTTTTTTTTTTTTTTTTTTAAAGGCAAACTAATCAGTCTGAAAATTTGGATTTGTCCCATCTAGAGGCAGCATATTTTCCCCAGGCCCCCCAAAAACTCTTCCTCAACCGTAGTCGTGACTTAAACCCTGACAAGCCCTGCTCATCAAAGAGTGTTTGTCCCATCTGACTCCGCTTTCCTTTACCGCTACACATCCAGCATCTGTCTTCCAGCTCCCCTACAGGATCCGTTCGTACGGCCCTTGCTTGTCTGGCTCTCTGTCATTCAGAGGTACTGGGCCTGAACCCTACCCAAAAAAAAAAATCCACCGTTTGATGTCGCTTAGATGTGAAGGAGACAGCAAGAGAAGGCGTTAATGTGCCAGAAAACGCCGTTCAATCGAGAAAAAACCCCACTTCCCCGCCTCAATGTCGCGGATTTATTCCAACTCCCCTCCAAAAAAATTACATTTTGATTAAATGTGAATGCATGGAACATTTGGATTTTTTTTTTCGGATACGTGACCGATCCTGCTCCGTATTAGCAGATTTAATATGATGTAGTAATGAATCTAGCGTAAAGCTGTTTAGCTATCCAGCGGGGTCTGCTGCTGCTCGCCTGGTGCACAGCTGGATCGTCTCTCTCAGCTCTGGTATTATTCATCTACTGTGTTACACTGGCTCGGAGTCATTGCACAGTAGGAGAAGTCACTAACAGTGAAGAACCACAGCGTACCACATTGAGCAGGATGTGCGTTTTATGATTTATGGTAATATTGTATTTCTGCCGCTCAGTTTCAATTATTTGTTTTCAATAAAAAAATCAAACTCGGCTGACATTCCCCGGCTAATTTTCCCTGTCGAGATATCAAGCGCGTAATAAAAGTTTCTGTTCTCATTCCCACTTGGAATGACAAAGACTGTGTGAACCGCTAATATGTACGCCGTCTGTAATGTTGTCAGCAAACTGGAAATCTTACTCTGTGTGTGTCTTTTGCAGTAGTTTAACATGCACAGATATGAGCAACACCTCAACAGGAGAGATGACAGAGAACTCAGAGTTAAAGCTAAAAAAAACCCAACAGTTTTAAGAATACAGGCTCTCACAAATGCACTCGCTTTAATTTTTAAGCAACATCGCTGTCTCTTCCTTCTCCTCACAAGCCATGCTCTCATCATTCAAGAAGAAAAGTACAGCCACTTAAGGCTCAGGATTAAGGCTCCATTTCACAGTGGTGCATTTTTCAAGACACTTAATTATAGCTTTCTAGAGGAGTGCATTGACGAGGCCCAGGCTTTTTCAGCTCCTAACGGGATGTTTCCATGTTTGGCAGGCCACCAGGCGGACGCTCGGCCCTGCCAGCAAGCCAATCAGCGAGGGCCCACCGGGCTCGACGGACAGAACCGGCCAAAGACCCCGGTCTACTCGCCAATCAACCGAGGAGCCGCAGAACCAGCTAGGCCGGTTAGCGGACCAATTAGTGAATCAGAGAGGAGGAGGAGGAGGAGGAGGAGGAGGAGGATGACGAGGACGGGGCAGAAACTTTACTCCTCCTGACCTCATCGACTCGCTGAATCCCAGATCACAGCTAAGACCTTAATGACTGTTTGCGATCGAGTCCCGTGACATCACCGTGAACTGCCGGGACGAGGACGGCACGTTCTGCGGTGCGTTTGAGTGCGTGTGTGCGCAATCCAGGGCCATGTTAGGCTCACTGCAGCGTCCTCCTGCCTGCGGAGTTTAATATATTTCAGCAAGAGATGCAGAAAGAGCTTGCCTGATATTTCACTCTGTTCTTTTGCATGGAAAAGAGATGGAGGGGGCGGCCGCTCGCTGCTTGTGGCAGGAGGGTAAAAGAGAGAGGGAGGGAGGCATGGAGGAGGGGTATAAAGACAATTTCCTCTCTGCTCTTATTGCTCTGACTGTCTGCCGCCTACCGCCTTCATGGAGGTCCCTAATTGAGATCACTTGTACTTAAAAATAGGAACAAAAAAGGAACTTCTGTGGGCCAGGAGATGGAGAGGAGAAAATAAAGCAGTAATATGTGACGAAGGCTGCCATTAAAGAGTCACAATGATAGATCTGAAGGGGGGCACCGGGCTGAGAGCCGGTTGCGTGTTTGCCAGGGAGCCTTCAGATGTTGACGTGTCACACACCACCTGCTGTCACGGAGTGTATTTGTAGTGTTTCTTTGTGTGTGTGCAGCTCTTTGATGGGGTCGGGTGACGGTAGCGGGACCGGGGCCAGAAACATGCCAGAAAAAGTTCCACTTCTATGTATGCATGTGTTTGTATGTTCTCTCCATAGCTTGCAACAGAATATCTTATACTCGGCCGCCCCCTTTTTTGTGCCATTAGCTATGCTATTATTAGTCCTTCACTTTAATTCATCCGTTCCACCAATCAAACCCTCCCAGGAGCCGCCTATCCCAGCCCGGCTCCCAGAATGTCCCCAAAGTCGAAGCTGGTTTTCCCTTCAAAACCATCTATCACTCAATCAGGGCAGATCGAGCTATTAATCAAACAATGAGCCCCCCTCCTCGGAGACCAGTTTGAAGGATTGGCTTGAAGGAAACGCAGCGTATCCAGGAGTGGTACCGGACCACGGCTGGGAACAGGAACCCTGTAAAGAGCGTTTTTCTTGGACCGAGTCTCTCTGTAGGTGCTAAAGACAATACAGACACTCGGGCTAGGCCAACATTCCACTTTACACTTTTCCCTTCCTCTGTGTATTTCACTGGTCTACTTCCCCTCTGCAAACTAGCCGGCTAGTATCAAAATATTTATAGTACATCTGCAAGACATGCTGTTCTCATGTATCCAGGACCGTTTAGCCCTGTGTTCATTATGCGAGGTAAAACTAATACCAGATTTACGGGGGGATATTTCTCTCTGTTCTGGCTGTCCGTGCGGCGCGATTGAGGATGATTTATGTGAGGCGAGGACGCTCAGGCGAGATAGATAGAGTGACTGAGCGGCGAGAGGCGAAAACAGGCAGCGGCCCAGACGAGCGCTCGCAGGGGGGCTATCGGCTATCGCTCAGCCCCGTTTCCAGCGCTCCAGACTGGGGAGGAAGGTAAGGAAGGACAGGCAAGCGGCTGGAGGGAAAAGGAAGGAGACGGGAGGCAGGGATGTATATATATGTATATGCATGGAGGGGCAGGGAGGAGGAATGTCAAAGTGCACCGGGTCCAAATCGATGAATGTAGAAGAGGAGCCAGATGGAGCGGGGAAAAAACTCTGTCATGGATGCTCAATTGCACACAGACATAAACATTTAACCATACATGAAGTAAACCCACGTCTGGAAATGTCTCATATAGGTTTTTATTTTGGAGCGATTTATATTTGTATTAAATATACCGTGTGTTTTGTTTGGCGGTTATCTCAGAGCGGGCATCCTGAATGGACTTTTTACAGCACATAGGAAAGCTTAAGCCCTGGCACCGCTCAGCCGCTTCATTTCTGGGGGGTAATCGCATCAAAACTGTCAGTCAGTGAAGTGTCCAGCACTGAAATAAAAGCCAATCAGATAAATAGAAAATGAAAAAAAAAAGAAAAACGAAAAAAAAAGCAGCACTGGGCAGGCAGCGCGAGCAGCCACCGCAGCGGGCGTGCATCGAGAAACTTCACAGCGTTTTGGATCTTTTCTCTTTTTCCTGATCTCCTCCTGATCGCGGTCCAGCTCGGAGCGGCTCCAAAAGCACCGAGCATGAACTCTGCAACCTGGAGCCACACATACTAGTTAGAATTCCAAAACCATTTAGACGTCAAAAATGGCACCAGGAAGCCTCGAGACGATCCGAGAGGCTGCACGTGGAGCGTCTGAGTGCTGAAGGGAGTTAAGGAGTTAAGCCCTGTTGCTCACTCAGAGATGGGCCTTTGCCTTAAAACCTTAGCCTGTAATTACGCTGAGCCTATTAGGCTACTGGTCAGAAATGACTCACAACAAGGTGGGGGTGTAGAGAAAGGAGACGGACGGATGGAGTTCACTTTCATAGCTTCCAGCCTGAGATGTCCGCAGACAAAATCAATCCCAGCCATGTTCGGAAAAGCGAGTCGAATGAAAGGAAACATCATCAAAGTGGAGGGAAAACATGATTTCACGGCAGATAAATGACTATTGTCTGATTATGCGACCTATGACCCTGTATTTTCCACTCAGAAGTCACTGGTTATTCCAGGACGAGGTCTTTTACTCGTGTCGCGTCTGCTCTGCCCCTGAGCTGAGACTCGCATGACGCCAGCTTTATAGAGCCTAAACCGAGTCCTGAGCAGAGACTCATCGACTGCTGGGTCCCACAGGGAACATCAATTACGTTGTGAAACGCTGTCCTTCAAACACAATCTATTCTGTGGTGTTGCATTATGGCAAAGCTGAGAATTTGAGCGTCACACACACAGAAAAAAAATCCCTCTCTGGCAACGGGCTTGTTGGGATGTGGTCTCGAGCTGACAATTAAATTGTCCGCTCGGAATACGCTGTCACTTCGGGAGCGCGAGATTTACGGCGAATAATTTTGCGAGAACTGATCACCCTAAATATTTTAACTGGATTTTATGGCACCATAGATCACTCTGATATGTTCTCGCGTCCTCCTGGGACTGAAAACTGTCCCCAGTAGTTGCAGAACTCATTTACAGACAATTAAAGAAGCTCCTCACAATCCAACCTCATTGTTCCTGCAGAGGAGGCAAACATTTGACGTCTTACAAACCGCAAAGCCTCATCGTGTGTCTCCACGAACCGACTTTCAGGCAACTTATACCAGCAAAGAATCATAAAAATGCAGGTTTAGCAGCTGTAAACATTAAACCTGTGTTTACCTTGCAAGGGGCTTCTTTTTCATCAGTAATAGTCTCACACTGTGAGCCTGATGATTGGGTAATATTTATTATGGGCCCTGAGGGTGTGCTTCCCTCTCAGTCGCTCTTATGTCTATAAAACCTTTTACCCTTCGCTCAACTGTGGCACACACGAGCTCCCATTAGAACCCGATTGTATATGTGCTCTTAAAGCGTGCCTCTATAGTGCCTTTAATGTGCATGTGTGTGTGTGGGTGTGTATGTACAGTAAATGTGTGTAGCAGTAAAGGGGCTGGCTCTGAGACTTTGGTTAACCAGACTATAATTTGGAGGCCCAGTGAAGACTCCCAGCAGCCTCTCACTGTTTGTTTACCAGAGAGACCAACTCTACTGTTTCTGCTGCATCTGCAGGGTCCTTGCAGGAAAAGGGTGTGTAGATCTGTCTGGCTGTGCGTGCACAAGGAGTGTGTAGGTGTGATCCGGTGCAGAGTGCATGAGAAAGTGGCATTTTTTTTTAAGTGAGGAAAAATTCACGTGTCGCTTTAATTAGCATGTTTTCTGTTGTTTTTTAAGCATCCAGTGTGTTAGTTGTCCTGTTTTTGCTCATACATCTCCGGTAAATCAAATATCCAGACTCCTGTCCTGAAATGGTAGCTTTGTCATAAATAAGAAAACACAAACTTCACACCCTCGCATTAAAAAAGTGTTTGTCAGCAAAAAATGACTGCTATTTTTGTTTGTGCTGAGAGTAATTCTCCCGAGACTGAACTGCTCGCTTTTCTGTCCCAATTGGGGCTTTTTCTTTTCTTTTTCTTTTCTTTTCCTTTCTCACCAAATCCTCCTTCTCCCGAGCAGGAATAAAAAAAGAAAAACAATGCAATTCAAAAGACCGGAGCTCCCAGCCTGTCATTTAGCTGTAACTTTGAATTGCCTTTGCTCTGTGTGAGCTGTTTTCTTTCACACAGACAGAAATGTTGCAGCATCCTAAAATTCCATCACGAGAGAGGAAGAAAGACCGAGCAGGAGGGAGGAGGAGGAGGAGGAGACTTTCAAAATATCACTCTAATAAAATATTCCTGCTCCTCTGGGATCCTCCTTTGCTCATTCAGCATCAGGAGAAGTGAAGTGGAAAAAGGGCCCGTTATTGGTCTCTGTCCAAAAAGGGAGAAAAGAGAACGAGGGAGACCTATTTCTTAGGGGGGGAAAGACGCAAAATAGGATGAACAGAGCAACAGTTGAAGGGAAAACTTTAAACTGCGACAACAAAACGAACTACAGACGACTGTAAGGCAGCAGCTGTCTGGGTGAGTGACAGGATTCGCCGGCTCCAGTGAGGATCAGACACTCCGTATGTATATAGGCTTTGATCAGGCCGAGCTGCTCGTCGCTGCAGTGCGACTGGATGTGTGTAAACTGGAACAGCTCAGGGGATCAACATAAAAACAACAGCTAAGTTCTCCAAAGGATGTCGCAGGAACAGAACTTTGAAACAACCTGAAATGTAACGTCGGGGATTTTATATTTTTTAAATTTTTTGCAGTTTTGTAACATTGCTGCTCAAGCAGAAATTGTTGGAAACTTTTCTCTCTTTTTTTTTTCAAGCAGGGAGTCGTGCAGACTTCAGAAAATTTGCAGCAAAGTTGCAAAGACAGAAAAGCTGCGACTTTATCAACCCCCTATTTAGCACTTTTCCCCTCTTTAACAAGTTCTTTATTGGTTTTTAACATTACAAACTGTCAGCAATGTTCACCTAAACTACTTATATACTGTCAATTTTAGGTACTATGTGATTTTCCCTCCCTCTAGTTCATCAGTTCTTCCCTTAATGTCAATTTGAGTCGGGTTGCATCCATTTATTACATATTAAGAGACTTCTTAGAACAGAAAATGTCATTTACACTACAACAGACATACTTCTTCCAATGACAAGTGGTAACAAAACATAAAAAAGAAAAACTTTCAGTGCAGAAAAGGAAAATAAAGTGTCTCCTCCACATTTGGTCCATATAGTATAGTAAAAAAAACAAGGATGCAAGTCTTAATGTATTGTTATCTGGGGGTGTAGGTGTATTTACAGTTTTCTTATTTCAAGAAATGCACAGTGTCTCTTATTCATTTCATTAAGCTAGGTGATGCAATTACGGCTGTCAAAGTCATGACTTCTTGCTTTTAAAGGGACAGGGTTCTGGCAAAACTCCAAAAATGTCTATAAGCATTAAAAATACTGATCCACAATTGGTGTTTGAATGAGGTTATCAAAACATATGCATATAATCTTGAGGCCTTTACATCAAGGGCAATAGCATATACGTCTGCCCGTCTACCTATTTAGTATTTATAAGAAGTTGATTAATGAATGATTTATAACACACTATAATGAGATGATGAGATGTTTTGGATGCATGGACAAGCATTTATATACATGCACTGACCACATACGCTAAAGCACATTCTCCCTCATTACATTCATTTATTGATTTGTTGTTTGTTTTGTTGTTTTAAACCAATTTCTGCTTGTTTGCTTATTTTCCTGTATTCATGATACACATGGAGGTGGGATCTCTTCTGTCAGCCTCAAGGGTATTTTTCTCACCTGCACAACTTGCTTTTGATGTTATGCTTTTGCTGCTTTGTTTGACCAACTTTAACTTCTTCTACTGAGGTGCTTAAAGGTCCATGTTACACTTACACGCGAGTCCAGCTCTGATAATATTTGTTTAGTATTACTTTAGGTGTAATTACGTCTCCAAACTGCTGAAGACCAAGACGTGCAGCGGAAGTCTTTTCAGTTTTCTTTACTTCTATCCAACCTTAATACTCAACATGTCCTTATTTGTGATCACAGGTATCCTATAAAGACTGGTGACAATTTAAAGGAAAACTGAACTCTTGACGCCTACATTGGGGAGATCTGGTGACATTTAGCTGGCATAGTGTGAATCCATTTGTCTCTTTAGAGGAAAGACTATCTGCAAACCAAGTTGTTCTGAGGGTTAGGGTTAGGGTTTTATTCTATGATGGAATTGAGGTCCAGGGTCACTTAATGTTTGAAGAAAGGGATCGAAATCTTATGCTGTGGCCTTTAAAGTCACCACATCTCAACCCATATGAACACCTTTTTAACAGTGCCCTCCACCACCATTGCTAAAACTAAGAAAGAGAAAGAATGGTGTTCTATACCTCCAGTAGACTTGCAAAGACTTGAAGAATCAAAGTCAAGGTGCAATGATGCTGTTCTGGTTGAAAATTGTGGCCCAACACCTGACTTAGACACTTTTTTGTTAGTTTTTCCTTTAATTTGTCACCGATTTGTGCCGTTTTACACATAAAATATAGCTACTGCTTAGAAAAAGTAAGAATTTCTCGCAAAAAAGCATGTAAAACAACAAAAAATGTGCATGCAGTGTATTCTAAACTACTTTACGCTTCTTACAAACCCTAAACTGGAGGGTTAAGTCAAGCTTTAACCTCTTAAATTTTTCCGTTTTCATCCCAATCATCTGCTCGCTTCTTTCTCTCTCTCTCTCTCTCTCTCTCTCTCTGGAGGCCACTTTACAAATGAGATCTACCTTTTCCAGCTTCCCTTCTCCTCTCCCCTGAGACTTGTCAATATCAGCTACACACTCTATTCAGAGTTCAAAGACTAACAACCCACCTACACACACTCTCCTGGCCTCCCCCCGCTTTCGTCGTCTCTGGGGGCATATTTCATTTCGGTGTCTGAATTCATGTTTGTGTCACAGGTGGCTCGGTGCCGGTGACTCTGATTAGCGACCAAAGCATTGCCGCCCCATCACATGTGTCATCACCCCCCTTGTTCCTGAGAGCGTGGGTGGGAGGGGAAGGATGAAGGGAGGACCGGAGGGGAAGGAAAGGAGAAGAAGAAGAAGGGGGAGGCAGATGATGGTAAATGGCCACCCCCACGGTGCCATATGGGAGGTGGCTTTGAAGGAGTCGGTGGCTCTAACTGGATGCCTCGCAAACCGATCCCTCCCCTTTGTATCTCTTTTGTCGCGTTTCCTTCTCTTAATTTTCTCACTTTTTTCCCCCCTCGAAACATGAAAGAATAAGAGCTCTCCATAAAAGGCCCGGCGTGGGCGTTGCCGAGTGGGTGGGCTCTCTGATTTTCAGGTGCATTTGATCTGTTGTGTTCACACCTCGGCGCTGGCAGGGGGCCCGGCGGTGTGTGGGCAGGTAATTTGAGCAAATTAGGAGATGGGGCCTGTGTGCTGCTATTAATGACACCCCATACCCTCCAACTGCACGTCCACCTATTGTTCCACACACCTTTCTTTTTCTCCCCCCTCCCATTTGCACCTCCTCCCACCCGGAGTCCCTCTAAAGGCTGCAGTGTATGGAATGTGAACACACCGTACACGTGGGAGGGGATTGGTTCCAGGTGCCAGTTTGAGCGAGCGCATTAATCAAGCAGACAGATCTCCTTGTCACAGACACCTTGAAACGCACGCCTAACTCGCATCCCGCGACGATGCCACATACCAAAAACTTCTCCGCAAGTTTAGAAACGTGTCTGCCGAGCGACGAGTGATTAGAGAGAAAGTCTGAAGACAACAAGGTGCACTTATCCCCTCGAGACGGCTCCACTCATGTGCTGCCAAGCTATTGATCGCATCTCTTTGGGATGCTTAAATCCAGTCTCACCTTCGTCTACGTTTATGTCACAAGAGATCCAGAAATGCACCCCGGTTCTGCTGGGAAGTAAGCTTATATGTATATATATTTGGGCCTGAGTCAGAGGGGATACCGCATTCCTTAAAGATTAAACTAACAAGGCGAAAAACCTGCCCTTTCTCCGGCGCTCTGCAGAACAGGTAAGTCCTTGTGTAGGTTTGCCGTGGCCGCGCTCTCACTCGCGTCGTTACAGGCTGAACCCAAACATCCAGAACGCTCCACACTCCATATTTCC